>CANYLF012274422.1:0-26602 GCA_948193215.1 Bocquillonia castaneifolia
ATAAACCGGATTTGAAAATTAAGCTTGTTTAGACGTTAATACGGACACATCAATTAACCTAAACTTGATTTAAAGATTTGCTTAATGGATTTAATTGTTTAATCAGTATGCATCGACGGATTGGTATAGTTGGTTCAATTAAATACGTTTTTCTACCTCGACGGAGGATTAAAATATTTTTGAAAAGTCTTGCTTAAATGAATATTTAATTTAATAATTGAATTACCCCTATAGATGAATCCTGAGTTCTAGTGTTTGTTTTCATTGAGTTTATTTACCGAATTAATTTTTTTTAGTTTTAATTTATTTCTTTAATTTATTTTCTTATTTTAATTTAGTTGTTTGAATTTAATCTAATTTATTAATTATTTTTCAATTATTTCAAAAATCAAACTAAGAGTATTCGTTTTAATTTTCTTGCATATTGTGTTTTTAATCAAAAAATTGGTTTTTATACGATTTGTCCCTATGGATCGACCTCGTACTTCGAGTTTATTACTACAATTATTTCGTACACTTGCAGGAGTTGTCAGAGTTTCCTATTAGGAGATGAGTGTCCTAATTTAAACATGAAATTATGTTTTCTATTTTTTTAATTGAATAAAATTAGAAAATTCATTGAAAATAGAAAAAATGTCAAAATGATTTTAATTTTGGTGGATGTCATGATAAAATATACTAAGTTTATTGGAATATAAGATGATAAAATTTAATTAATAATAGTTGATTTGACACTAACAACGGGGACTTTTATATTACAAATTAATAATTGGAGAATTTTTTTATTATAAAATTAAAATTAGAGATTTTTAAATTAAAAATTGAAGTTAAAGGATTTCACCGGAAGTGAGAAGATAATTCAATGACTTAGAATGAAATTTATCAAATCAATTAAAAAAAAAATTTCGCAACGATCAACTAATGGGGTTGATAAAGTGGGGCGAGAATTATGGTCCATTTTATCCTCAGACACAATAACAAAGCGACAAGCATAATAAAAGAAGAAAAAGAAAAAGAAAAAGAAAAAGAAAAGGAAAAGGAAAAGGAATAAATGAAAGGAAAGTGCTTTTCCCTTATTTACTTTTGAAAGGTCACATTGTCGATAACATAATCTAGAAGAAAGCCCTTTAACCTTGGCTTTAATGGGTGCATAAATGTCAAGAAGGAATGAGAATGTCCAAACATTCCTAGTAGCAGTAGAACATAAATACCATCACCACCATCATTATCTCTCTATTTCTCCCAGAAAAGCCCCAATCTTTTTGTGAGTTTGCATTCACTATTCTCTCTCAACTCTTTTCTTTACACTGTTAAAGCTTTCATCTTTCCATTATGTTTTGTCTTGATTTTGATTTAGCTTTCTCCAACTGGTTTTGTTAGCTCATTTTTATCTGGGTTTTAGATTTCCTTCATGATATGATGTGATCTTATGGTCTCTTAATTATTTACATTTACTGCCACTGAGCTTAACTTCTTTATTCTCTCTCTACCAACTTCTTTACCTTTTGACATCAGTTCATGCTCATAATTATCTTGCTCCTTTCTTGACTTTAACAAATGGAAGACAGGTTTAGGGATGTTAGCCTTTTAACATGTTTAATTTACAGTTGTTGCCACTGAACTGCTGTTTGTTTATGCTTTTAAGCTGCAATTTATTAAAGAAGATAGGTTTTTGCATTTTAGCTGTGTCACAAGCCCTGTCTATGGCTTTTGCTTTCTCTGATTTTTAATAAAGATTTTATCTTTATTTTTGCACAATTGTCCTTGTCAAAGATGGAACTGAAGTGGGTTCTAGCTCTTGAAAGCTGTAAGATTCTTAAATTAAGTTCTTTCTTGTTGTTGGTACTTCTGTGTTCCTACCACTCTTATTGCATTGTCATTCATCCAGAAGATAAAGCCTCACTTTCAATATTCCCTGCGTCTGCCTCGTTTCAAGACCCAAACCATTACTTGTCAAGCTGGGTTGGTTCTAACTGCACAAATTGGACTGGTATTGTTTGTGACAATCAGACTGGCCGTGTCATTTCAATCAACTTGACCAACATGAATTTGTCAGGTCATATCCACCCTAATTTATGTCGAATTGTGTCTCTTGAATCCTTGGTTTTGTCTAAAAATGGCTTCACTGGCCAAATCCCACCGTGTTTTGGCTGGTTGCAGAATCTCAAAGTTCTTGATCTTAGTCACAATAAAATTGGTGGTGTCATCCCTGACACACTCATGAGGCTTAGTCAGCTAAGAGAACTTATTTTGAATGGGAACCATGATTTAGGAGGTCTTCTTCCTTGGTGGATTGGTAATTTCTCATCAAATTTGGAAAAGATTAACATGAGCTTCTGTTCATTTCGAGGGGAAATACCAGAGAACTTGTTTCATTTGAACTCTTTAAAGTATTTGGATCTTGGAAACAATCTCTTGTCTAGTAATCTTCATGATTTCTATCAGTCTCTAGTTGTCCTCAATCTTAAGGCTAATTCATTTTCAGGTACTTTGCCTTGTTTTTCTGCTTCTGCTCAGTCTCTCAGTGTTTTGAATTTAGCTAATAATTCTATTGTGGGAGGTATTCCTACCTGCATTTCTTCTCTAAAAAAATTGAGGCATTTGAATTTGTCATTTAATCACTTGAACTATGCAATTTCTCCAAGACTGGTTTTCTCGGAGGAGCTTCTTGAGTTGGACTTGAGTTTCAATGATTTATCTGGTCCACTTCCTACAAAGATTGCAGAGAATACAGAGAAATCAGGGCTTGTTCTTCTTGATCTATCTCATAATCACTTCTCTGGTGGTATTCCATTGAAGATCACGGAACTGAAAAGTATGCAAGCATTATTTCTTTCTCACAATCTTCTAAGTGGGGAAATCCCAACGAGGATTGGAAATCTGACTTATCTTCAAGTGATAGATCTTTCGCACAACTCATTGTCGGGTTCTATTCCCTTGAACATTGTTGGGTGCTTCCAGCTACTTGCACTGGTGCTCAGTGACAATAATCTTTCTGGTGAAATTCAACCAGAGCTTGATGCTCTGGATAGCTTGAAGATACTGGATATAAGGAACAACAAAATTTCTGGTGAAATTCCACTCACTTTGGCAGGATGTAAATCCCTTGAGATAGTAGATTTTAGCTCCAACAATCTCTCCGGGAATCTGAATGATGCAATAACTAAATGGTCAAACCTCAGGTATCTCTCACTGGCCCAGAACAAATTCACTGGAAGTCTACCTAGTTGGTTATTCATGTTCAACACAGTCCAAATGATGGATTTCTCTGGTAACAAATTCTCAGGGTTCATACCAGATGGTAACTTTAACATTAACTTGAATTTCAATAATGGGGCTATTGTTCAAAGATTACCTGCTGAGCCATTTGATATGATGCGAAATGTGGGGATCAAAATATCAGTGACAGTTATTGATAGCAACGAATTAAGCTTCAGCTACCATCTAAATTCAGCCATTGGAATTGACTTATCTGATAATCTGTTGCGCGGGGAGATTCCAGAGGGCCTATTTGGACTGCAAGGTTTGGAGTATCTGAACTTATCATACAATTTTCTTGATGGTGAGATTCCCAGTTTAGAGAAGATGGCTAGTTTAAGGGCTTTAGATTTGTCACATAACTCCTTGTCAGGTCAGATCCCCAGGAACATATCCAGCCTTAAAGGTCTTAAGCTCCTGAACTTGTCATATAACAGTTTCTCAGGATTTGTTCCCAAGAAAGAGGGCTATCGTTGGTTTCCAGGTGCATTTGCTGGGAATCCAGATTTGTGCGTGGAGTCCTCTGGTGGAGGGTGCAATGCAGCAAGCCATCCAGCAATGAACGGGAAGTATTCTGAGGAAATGGAGGGTCCAATTTCTGTTTGGATCTTCTGCCTAAGTGCTTTTATTAGTTTCTATCTTGGTATCATGTTTCTATGTTGTTCTGCTCGAGCAAGAAGATATATTCTTCAGACAAAAATTTAAACTTAAGATCTTGGAAGTCGACTGTTGTGTACATTCTTATCCATCTCAGTTGTAGTAACATAGTATTCTGGAGTTTAGATAATCCGACTCGTACAACTTTTAAGCTGCTGCTTTTCTGTTGTATACTGATGTTGAGGCTTGATTGTTGTAATGATAGTACAACCACCGAAAGTTTGTTGGTATTTTGATACGTCTTATTTAATGATGTGGTGTGATGCAATAGAGAGCAACCGTAGTGTGCTAATTTCTAATTGCTTCCCACTACCATTATAGAGAAAACGATGGATGCTGTAGACTAGTGAGTGAGGGACTGTTAATGATGTAGATTATTAAATATTGACATTACAATCACATCCACTAATCATACCATCAAATTCCCACTACTTAAATGTTCCCCTTAATCCTCCCCACAATCCCAAAATTGAGAGTAAGCATACATTGTTCTTAAACATGGAATCTCTCTCTAAATATAGTTATACATTTTATTATAAGATTAGTGGACATGGAATGTATGTATGTTATACCTTTGGAACTACTTAAATGCCATATATTGGGGAAGAAAAAAAAAACTTGACCAGAAATGTTGCTCTATTGGTGATTTCCAAGAAATGTTACACTGTCTAAAACTTGTTTACCTTGCCTACAATGGGCTACAAATTAAGCCCCCAATACTATTAACTAAATTACAAACCAGAAAAAAGAATAGTTACAATACATTTTATAGAAAGATAATCCATGAACTAAATTAGTATCTATTAGCTATACTTCATTCATAAAAAGCAGGCTCTCGTATATCAAGATGACCCTTTTAATTTCTTTTCAGGTCAAGAGTTCTAAGCAGTTACAATAAGCATGTAGAAGTCTTGATCCTGAAAGTAGCAAAATTTGCATGCACCTGCTTTCAAAAATTCTCATATTGGAACTCCAGTAATGGTTGCATGGCTGACATTCTAATATCTGATGGGACCATCCAGGCTCCCTGATGCAAACTGAAAATGCAAAAATGTAGCAGGGATTCATTAGAACCACTATAGAATCTCTACCTCTGCAAGAGATGCAGATGTGTGCACTACCATGTACAGTCATGCAAAAGAGGGAGGAATGATATTTCAAGGGTAACATAAACAAAAATCAGATTATTCATAGTTTTATGGCATATTGAAACAAAGTTTACCACTCAGACTCTTCAATGCAAACTAAAATCTAGGTTATCAGAAACGATTTCAGATTGTTACCTGTTGAACGATTGGACTGGTTGATGTCGTGAATTCATCAGTCATCCCCTGCCAAACAATCTTTCCTTTATAGAGAAACAACAACCTATACATAGGCCAAAAAATTAGAATACACAAAAATATCAACAGATCACTGCAGAAACTGAGCAGCTAACCTGTCAACAGCCCTCCTAATGGTACTATGCTGATGAGTAACAACCACATAAGATGCAATCTTCCCTGGTTTCCCAAGTTCGTCCTCACCCTTCATATGGACAGAACGAATGAGATCTTCTACTACAGTAGATGCAATTGGATCAAGTCCCGCAGTCGGTTCATCATACAAAAGCACCTGTTTGGGAGTATTGTGGAACAAATTATAGAATTATTGAGACTATTAACTTTGACAGAATATGGATCATGCATAGCCACACATAAAACATGGCTCTTTCTTTACTCCCAAACATAATGAACACAAAGAGGAAAGCTGTTCATGCCTCATGTAGTTTGTACCCTGGCATAATAACCAGTTAATTATTAGGTTTTCATCTTGCTATAGCTGATTTATTGATGCTGAGAAATTATGGAGGGTAGGGCTATGAGCCTGTGACCATTTGTGTAACCCGTGCAAAATGGAGCATTTTCATTTGTGTCTTCTTCTTAAAGAATCAGAGAGGGAAGAAAAGCATGCCACTTGATTAATAACTGAAAATTGGAAACTTATTTTCTTGAATAGGATAGTGTTCAAGAAAATATGAAACAATGCTTACCGGTTGGAAAACAGTTTCACAGCAGATATCTTTGAAGACGATATAGACATAAAAATATGTCCATAAGAACATAAGAATAGACATGCACTCAGTTGCTTAACATACCTCTGGCTCTATCGCTTCCTTCGTGACATCAAAAATTATAGATCTAGCTAAGGCAACTCTTTTCTTCATTCCACCAGACAACTCAGAAGGTAGTCGGTCCTCAACTCCCTGGGCAACAATTAATTAAATTTTTTTCATCATCTGAAACTAAATGGTTCCTATGTGCAGATGAAATATTACAATGTAAGAGGAAGAACAGTGGAGGTAAGGACATATAGTTCATTGACTGGCATCAGGAGCCAAAGATGGTTTTTCAGGTTTGGCAGGAAAATAAACCTTCCATTTGAAAGAACTATAAAGAACATTTAACACAGCTAAAGGGATAAAATTACTCTCTCATATGTTGCATTAACGTCTTCATTGGGCATGCAGTAAAATAAAATTAACCTGCGTGTATGAAGCTGGAAGGATCAACTAATTAAGTACAAACTTGAAGTTTACTACATGCTTACCTTTAATCCCACAGAAGCCAATGTTTCTGTCACAAGCTCTGAAATTTCTTCTTCTCTCATGCTTGAGTTTTCATACCTAAGCGATTCAAAAACAGGAACAAATTCAGGCACTTGTTTCCTAGGTTGGATTACGATGAAACCATGCTATTAAATCTAGATGCTGAGAAGAGGGCAATGTTAAAAGTCTCTTACAAAAGGAAACCAACATTTTCACGTACAGTCAAAGAATCAAAAAGGGCTGCACTTTGAAACACCTGTCATAAAATTGACAAGAAATAGAATTATTAATAAAACAGAAAAAAAAGATAATTCATAATTCTATTTGCAATTCAATTGAAATTTACCAATCCAATTCGAAGCCCCGACAAATCCTGATCGCTGATTAAACCATCTCTCTTCCTACCCCGGATATAAACCTCACCCTGCTCATCAAATTTTAAATTTACTATAGCCCAGACAAAAAGTAATCTACAGAGCAAATACGATGCAAATTGTAATCATTGCATTACGTAACGAGATAACAGCACAATTAAATACAGAGCAGAGTGAAGACTAAACTCAACCGATTACCTTATCTGGAGCAAGAAGTCCTGCCATAATCTTCAGTATTGTAGATTTCCCAGTACCTGATGGTCCAATAATTCCTACAGCTTCACCATGTCTAATCTACACGAGTGTGAGACAAAAATTTAGGACCCAGCAAGGGAAAGAGAATAAACCAAGCAAGACAAGACACCGACAATCAAAGACTAAAACGGGATTTACAACTAGAATGCTGACCATGTCCAACAATGCATATCATCTGACAGACACAATTGTAGAAGTTAAAAGAAAAGGAAAAAGATTTAGATCACCTTGAAGCTGACACCTCTCAATATATGCTTCTCCCCAAATGACTTGTACACATCTTTACATTCAATAAGAACATCGGAATCAGAAACGGAATCTGAATTAGAATTATCATTGGGTTGCAAAATTTTCCCAAACTGCTTGGACTTGTATGAATCCTAGACAAATCCATAACAAGAAACTATATAAATTAAATTGGTTTAAAAACAAGCAGAAAGAAATACACATTCTTATGGTTCTAAAGTGCACAATTGAGTAAAGTAGCAAAATTAAGCAAAGAAAGGAGTTGATAAATGAATACATTGTAAGTGGTAGCAGAATAGTCATCACTGCTGATGTTTCTTGGAGGAGCCATACAAGCACAAACAACCTTTCTCTGATGATTTCTGTGCTTAAAAGAGAGAGAATTGATAGTATCCAACACATTGGAGAATCTAGGGAACTGAGTAGCAGGAAATAAAGGTGAAGAGCAACCAGATAAAGAAACAATGGTCTGTGGAGGAGGCATTTTTAATTTGAGGGCTGTTTTTTTTGGTGCTAAAGAAAAAGAAAAATTAAAGAAATGCAAAGCAAATACACCCAGATCGATCCTAAACCCAAAAAAAAAAAAAAAAGCTGTGATTATGAAGCAAACATTACATAAAGAAACCGAATTTCACCAATTTTGAAGATACCCAATTGGAGATGTGAGATAAAAGAGATCAAATTTGAAGACAGGCAAGTGAATTGCAGTAAAGAAAAGTCAAGCCAAGAAATCAAATGGCCTGTACATACATATTACATCTACAGGAATATGAATGATAATTGATACTATAAAGATTGGAAATTTTGTAAAAGTTGAACAAAAATAACCAGAAAAAACACGTGTCGTAAATGGATTTTTTTAATGGGTGGGTGAAATTTATAAAGGTAAAAAAAGTCCACTGATTTTACTATAACATTGTTTCTTTCTTTGTAAATTGTAAGGTGTCTGTCTTTTTATTCTTGCTTTCAACTCTGAATGATGATGGAGAAGTCTGAATACGGGGTCCGAAAATACAAAATCGGATCTTGTTACGACCCGTATGTTAATACGACAAATCGTTTTTAATGTCTTAGAGCAAACTGGGAAAACGGCGAGGTAACGGGGTTTGAAAGAAATTAGGTCAAAAATACGGCGTCGTTTTTCTGATAAAATTATAGAGTTCGAAAACGGCGACGTTTTGAACCATTGTGAATAGTACATAATCCAGATTCTATGCGGATCTTCTCTTCCTTGTCCTTCTTCAAGACTTCAACGACCTTTCTTCTTCTCCTTCTCCTTCTCCTCTCTCTCGACCACAAAGTTCTCAGCTTTTGTTATTAATATTAAGATTAATAATATTATTAATAGGCGTTGAAAGGATGAGCGTCACTCAATTTGCTATGGTAATTTTATTCAATTTGTTATTTTTGAAGCTTGCAATTGTAATTAGTGTTTTAATTAAAGATGATTACTATTTTATTTTTAATTGTGGAAATTAAATGTAAAAAAATGGCAGGTGGAGGAATTGGCTCATCTGGTAAAGGATAATTTAAGGTGTAAACATTTAGTACTTTCAATGGAAGATGCTTTTGTTAACTTCCTTCAACACAATAATAATGAAGAAAAAGATGAAACAGAAGCGGAAGCAGAAGAAGAAAATGGAATTATAGAGTTGGAGCCTATGGATCCTTATAGCCGCCTTCTCCTTCATAGACTTGCTGATATTTTTGGGTTTCTTTCTCTCTTTATATTTTTGATAAAAGCCTCTGCCTTTTTAATTTTTTTTATTTATTAAAAAGGGTTAATAGTGCTGATAAAATTTGGTAGATTTGGCCATGTGTCTGTTGGTGAAGGAGATGATCGTCATTTAATTTTACAGAGATGCCCTGATACTTGTGTGTATGTCTCTCTCTCACTCGCTCTTTTAACACATTCATTACATTATCTTATTGTATGACTTAATTTACTTTGTGTTTTTTTTTTTTTTTGTATGTTGTGTTGTTTGCAGACCTTCTATCCTTGTCAGTGACATCTTGTTTCAGTATGATGAATCTCACCCTCTTACCATGTCTTACCAATTAATGACTACAAATCATGCTGCTTCTGCTGCTTCTCCCGGTATATATTTTCCCCTCTTCTTTATGATTGTATTATGTTTTTGTGTCATGTGCAATTATTAGGTGTTGATTTGTTGGTCCATTTTTCTTAAGAAAAAAACATGATGATGAGTAAAAACTTTAATTCTAAGTAATTCTAAGTAACAAGTATGCAAAAATTAAATGAACACATGCATCATGTACTTTGAGATGTTGCAAATCTGTAGAGCTTAAACATGCTAGTCGTGAAGATGTCGAGAGCTGCATCCTCGCGTTGTTTTCACTCTTGAGATCTTTGACACAACACAGTTGCTAATGATTCTTGCTCATTACTATTAGACATGATCGATTCTCAAATATCAACAAAGGTCCTAACTTTTCAAATTTAAGAGAAGGGGTACTATCTTCGTTGCATAGGCATTTTTGCCTTCTTTTTCTTTTTCCTTCTCCTTTTGATTTCAAGTAACTGAATACATTTCTATTCCGGATGTCCTGAACGTTGAGATCGATATCAACTTGTGCTTGTTTCAGTGCCAAAGACAAAATCACCTTCTTTTCTTACACTTGAGGAGAAGGAAGCAGCTTATTTGGCAGCTCGTCAACGGATTTTTTCAGTGGATGTGAGAGAGATGGAAGAGCCTCAAAGGCAGAAGCCACGAACTGTTCCTGTGGTTGCCCGTCGAATGATTGCTCATGCTTTAGGCCAAAACATAAGTCCAAAGAAACCAGATTTTGCTGCTAAGAATGGTAAAGGATATGAAGTGCAAACAGCACAGTTGAATGTCCAGGACAGGGATAAAATTGATTCCACCACTAGTTTGGGAGAATTTCAGGAAACCGTAGCCCAGCCTCGGACAAATGTCCACTCACTTGGTAAAGCAAAGAGCAATAATCATCAACGTAGTGCACCATCACCTGGTAAGAAAAATATGTCCATTGAACCTGGTGGGAAGATTTCTACTAATATCAGTACATCTCATAATGGATCAAGTAGAAACCGTGCCAAGGAATACTCAAAAGAGGAACACGTTGGAGCGGCAAAAAGGATGTTTGCTCATGCCTTGGGGCTACAATCAGCAAAAGGCGGTCTTGCAAGATGCAGTGCAACAAAGCCAGCTGAGACTGAGCGAGGTTGAATGGTTTTTTGCTCTGGAAAATTGGTTTCTTTTCATTCTGTTGGGGCTCATGACAGGAGCTTTTCAGTCTTACTCATCAACCACCTGCTTGTTGATGATCATGTAAGCAAGAAAATACTGCTGAAAGATTTTCAAAGAATCACTGAACCGAGGTACCAAGTTGAAGCAGGCTGCAGGCTGCATCTGTGTTTGGTTGTATGCAGGTAATTTATTTGCCAGCGCAAAGGAGTAGATATCCCACAAGAGTTGTTTTATTGGTCAAGGCAATGCAGCACAAAGCATTATATGATTGTTTCTATCATACTGGAAGAGACATGCTGCCTAAAACAGGAGCTGCCCTAGTTTTTGGACCAACTTATTTCCTAGTGTGGCGTATTCAAAGCTAAGTTATTACTCATCTTCGTGCTCAGAGGCTATGTCTGAGGTTGGGGTGGCAAGGCCACCGTTCCTTTTGAAAGGAGTATTTAGGCCTTTTGGCAAACATAATCATTTAGTATTTTTAATAAGGTTTTACTTTTTTCCTTTTTTTTTTTTTTGAGCAGAGTATTTTAACAAGTTGAGAGTTGGAGAAAGTTGGTGATCTTTATTTTCAACTTAATCCTCGGCTGTTCTTTCTCTATGCCTTGGAGAAAATATTTAATGGCTGCAGAAGCAGAGATTCATGTGCCAGTTGGAATGACAATTCAAGGATTCTTGTTAGCATGGGTCCGTGGGAATTTCAGTTTCAATTTCAAAACACACACTGGCTTCGAACAATATGTATTTAATACAAAACATGCATAATTAATAATCCAAATATCAATAGAAATTTGTCAAAAAAAAAAAAATATCAATAGAAATGACACCACTTGAATACAGAACGCAAGGGCTTGTATAATCTTGATTTAGCAAATACATCACTTAAAAGGCTACACAAGGTGATGCATGGCCAAACAATCAGCCAAATAAATTTCTACCTATTGTTGCGTCAAAGAACCTAATGCAACCATAATTATCACACAAGCAAGTGAATATCAAAATCGTGAGTGCAATTTTCCCTTTTAATTCCCCAAAGTAGCATTAAGAACTGGGCAGTGAGTGTATTTCCAGATGTGCTAAGCAACAAGTACACTAGCTGCAGTTCCAGTTGCCCAGGAATTTAGGAGTCTCAAAGAAATGTGAAATATTTTCTCGATGTTAGCAAAGCACATGAACCAGAATCTATGACCATCAATGGTAACAATCAGGATGTACTTCTTTGGTGGATTCTCTTGCCACCACTGGATGCGCTGACCCCATTTTTGCCAATGTTGTTATCATCGCCTGTTAGAGAGATTCCAATCATAAATTTGATTAATATCGTGATTATGTATGTAATGTTACAATAACACGATTTCATTGTATATATATTACCTCGTCATAGGACCAATGTAATTCCTGAACATTTTATACTCGCTAACACCATTCTACGTTTGGCTCTCTGATGATTTTGTAGCTAGTGAATGAAGCAAAGACTGAGTAGCAAGAAGTTTTTCCCTAAGTATAACATTGTAGTTGTGCATGTGCTCGAGGTTCTTCAGGATATCAGAAATCCCAATTTCAGATTCAGCTTTAAATTCTGCAACAGAAAAGAAACAGTGTTAAATAAAGCATTCAAAAAGTGGCATAACAATTTAAATGCAAAAGATCTTGTAGAACCATAACTATCATCACATTTAAGGATTTGTAGTGATGATAAGGTTTATGCGGATACCTATTAAGCAATTCCATGGAACTGCGGTGCTAGGAGTGTAGATTTTCATTTTACTCGGTTCTATATTTTTAGTTTCAACTTGCCAAGTAGAGATGGATGGTAATTTGAGCTAAGCCTTTGTCTATCATTTAACAAGTATTGTTCAATTTTTATGCTTCATAATTCATATAACATATCTGAAGGCATATCAGTTTATTCTTTTTATGTTTGTATGATTAAAAGAATAAATTCATAAAGAATTGAAGATTGTTATGTGAGCCTTTTGAAGGTTCTGTAGCTTTACGTTTTGATTTTTGATCATTCTCCAAAACCCAGAATATTTTGCTTCCTCTTAACAGAGAATGTAACAAGGAAATGAATGAAGATGCGAAAAAAGAAGAAATGCGTGATATTACCTAATGGTGGTGGCAAAGGAATTACGTCTTCATCAGCAGGTGAATGTGGTTGAGGCTGAGAGGCAACCACCTCATGCAGACCAATTGAATGTTGTGTTCCATCTTTGGTAGTGCCAAGCGCTCCACCTTTGACAGGCTGGAAAACCATAAAACGGTGCTTAGGATCAACGAAATCCCTTCTTAACACCATATTAAGAACAATACATGATAAAAATGTCTAAATTACATCATATTAGAGATGTCAATTGAGTTGGATCCACAAACAATAAATGACCAGATGCAATATCAGAGGTGTCAGTTGAGTTGGATCCACAAACAATTAATGACCAGATGCAATTGGATCCACAAACAATAAATGACCAGAAGCAATATCAGAGATGTCAACCAAGTTGGATCCACAAACAATAATTAGAATGGAAGTAAAAGAGGCAATAAAACTAGACTTGTGTTAAAATGAGGAGGTGAGGTAATTAGAATGGAAGGAAAATACTAGCTCTATGGCAGAATCAGAATTTTTGCATTTTGTGTGCAATGCACTTCCAGCCAAACTAGATTTCACTCCCTGGATCTGGGCATGCTCTCGTACAACATTCTACATGATAAGGAAAAAAGAGCAATTCAAGAACAGGGAAAGGCAAAAAAAGGAACTCCAAATATGGATTCAATAACCTTCAAGCAGATTGCACAAAGCATTACCATTTCACTAGGTTTGCTAGCTTTATTGTTCAAGTAGATGCTATCTGTTCTAGTTTTTGATCCCCTCCCCCATGATGATCCATTGCCTCTTATGGAACCATTGCTGCGAATAGAGGGTCCCCTGATACAATTGCAACTAGATCCCTGTTCGCTGTTCTTGAGGTCATCATCCAATGTGTTGCAATCCCATCTATATCTCACATATTTCCTCAACTACTTACACAGAATAATACACACATATATCCATCATCTAATTTACATCACCGAAAAAATAGATTGAATCTCAATGTAAAAGTTATACAACTGTTCCCTGGGAAAGAACTTACTTTATCCCAGTGTGTTTGAGCTTTTAGGCGATTTCTTATGTTTCGCATGGTGCTATCTTCATTCCGGAGCTTTTTGATTCTGTACTCGCACTAGAACCAAGCAACAAAAACGTAAGAAAAATTAGTGCTCTGGTAAGTTTATCTTTTTGCATAGTAAAGATTAAAACATGCAAGGACTAATGTAAAACGAATGTACTTCTGCATTTTCAAACAATCTTTTTCCTACACCGTATTGTTCTATTCTGTGAAAATTCATATACAATTTCCTAAATTCTACAAAATTATCCCATCATCATGCGAATATGATCACTTTTGTACACTGCATACTCATCCATCGTGACTGAAAATGGTACCGTTGATACTTCTACAATGCCAACTTTGCAACATTGCTTAGCCCATCCAAATAGTTATTCCCATTCATCCTGACAGTGCCATAATTACAACTCTGTTGCTCTCTCTTGAATCACCTTTTCAAATTTTATTATCATCACAACATAGTCCTCTCCTAGATCCTGATTTTGTAAGCTATGTCAGGTAGGCATGTTTTCACGAAAGCATTAAATAAAATGCATTTTGTTGGAGACTTATTCTATTCCTCAATGTAAAAAATTAAGTGCATAGTAATAGTCTCAATATTCAAAAACTATATGCATCCCAAAACTTTATGATAGTTTTGAAATCCCATATTTCTTCTTCCCCAAAATTTTTTATAATTTTGTCAGAATGTAAGAATTAAGAAGTTGAAAAATATACAGCTCTAAAAGGAAAAAGCATACTTGCACCAGAAGGTAGAAAAATATGCAAATACTAATGCAATATAGGCCTCCAAGATCTGCAAGGAAGCTCACTGCATTGTGAACAGAGAAAGGTTATAAGATTAGATAATTCACCAAAAATATACTATAGATACAAGTAGATTTAGCACATCATCAGAGTGCTGCTGGCAACCAATACAAATAATAACTGATAAACAACACATGATTATTCTATGGGATGTGATGGGGCAATGAAAGGTTACAAAATTGTAAAATTGCAAATACAGAATTCCAATAGAATATGATATAAAAAGTGGCCTGCACACACAAAGAGGAAGCAAAGACCTTACCAGGACCCATTATGTTTTGGTTTTCAATCTCAACAACATAGGACGAGAGGAAGTTGACATACAATGTGGTGTTGATTAGTCCATCACTAGGAGTTGCAAGGGAGGCTTGGAGCTGAGTTGTATCACGAAAAAATGAACCTGGGATGAACTCATGGAATAGAGGTTGGATAAGCTTTAGATCATGGAGATTGTGGTATATCCGAGGAAATAGATTAAATTTCAATATATTGGAATCCCTCCCTCTGAATGTAACTGGTCTATCATCAATAGCACTTCCATTCTTGAGTGTTCCACTAACAAAACTAAAGTGCCTTTTATCAGCATGATTTCTCGTGGTAAGGTTGAAATGATAACCAACAGCACTAGCAGGGGCATTTGGTAGGTCAAGAAACTGCCATGATACATACATATGATCTTTATCAATACGACAGTTTGTACACTTAAAAGTTAGAGTTGGCCCTGTACTTGTGTTCTGGCAGGTGTAGTTGACTAGTTGATTAAGAGGGACAATTTTATAGTCAATAAAGCCAGGATTTCCAGAAACTAGAGTACCTAGACCACGTAAATTTAAACAACTCATGCTTGAAACAGTGGTTACATTAAATTCCATGTCATTAGCAAAAGAAGCCAAATCTGGTGCACTAGTTGCTCTCACATTATGCACCTCAATTGATCTCTTTGATATGATCTGGTAAAGCAACCTGAGAAAAAACTGAAAAGCCAATTCAACGTCTAATTCAATTCATACAATTAATAAAGACAGTAAATTAACAACAAGAAATTGCAACAACTTGCTTAAAGAAGGAATGCCATAATATATACTCACGCAGCAAACAAACCAGTGAAAAGTATCCAACTTGCAACTGAGAAAGTACCACCCAGTTCAGTTTTTCGCTTCACAACTACCTGCTGATCATCCTACAGAAAACAAAAACATCTGAAGCTCAAAAAGAGAAATGCAAATTATACGAGTACAGGATGTCCTAAAACATCTGGCTATCATATCAAAAATCAATCTAGACTGATTAAAGGCAGTAAAAAATGAGTTTCTTATTGACATACTAACAATTAAGTTAACTATAAAGTTATATTACTTAAGCTCTAACAAAAGAAACAATTAAGCTGTAAATATAAGAAAAGAGGGATGGAAAGGGGACTGACCAGCCAATGCCTAGTGGCAAAGCAAATATCAAGACGACTAACCCACCATCTCATCTTAAACCAAATATTTCTGCCATCACCAAACTCAATAAACCGCAAGAAAAGGCAAAACAAAAGCCAAGAAGCAAGAGCAAACAGAGTGGCCTCCAAGAAAACTGCTTGAGACTGAGTAAACTTCTTGATAGAGTCAAAAGAAAAGATCGTTTCAGGAAACGACACCGTGTTGGCAAGTCCTATGTCAGTTTTGATATCAGAGATAGCGGTAAACAAGATACAGGAGTTGGTGGTGCGGTTAAGAAACCGCCCAGGTGGGCATGCGCAGAGGCTGCCGTTAAATGTGATAGAACCAAAAGGACAGCTTGCCATTTTAGCTTTTTTGGGATCTAAACAAGGTTTTGTACAAGAAAGGAGAGATCTTTAAGAACAAAAACAGAAGATTTATAAACCCACCAGATAATTTAATTGAGGTGTTAGTTCTAAATAATAATAATAATAATAAAATGTTAGAATTGAATGGCTTCGTGTCTGGTTTTTCTGCTGGAAAGAAAGAAAGAAAGAAGGTAAAAGCAAAGAATCAAGAATCATCACATGGGAAATATAAAGCCTTTCCTTTTTTACAGACAGAGAGAGACAAGGAAAATACTAGTACTACTAAATTATGTAAAGTAGGGACAAAACAAAAGTTCTAGAATTGTTAAAAAGATCACATCTTACAAGTGTCTTCAGTGGCCTACCCAAATTATTACTGTCTGTTAATAATAATAATAATAATAATAATAAACCACAGTTACACATTTCTCATAAGACTTCCCCCTTTTTTTTTTTTCTTTTTTTTTTTGTCCCTTATATTAATTTTAGAATATGAATGCACATTTCAGGTGACCCTTGTAATTGTAAATTGCAAATGATAGATACAGCTTGACCTGGGTTAACAATGGAGAAGCATACAAGTTAAATTCTCTCCATTTGGAACGTACGCAAATTTTAGAATTCTTTTACTCCATTAATAAAATCTTTCTGGTTGTCAAAATAAATTGTTTATAAGTAAACATGTGGAATAATTGCATTTGCGCATACCAAAAACAAAAGGTGTAAAAAAAGAAAAAAATAGAGGATGTGTCAATTAGACAATAGTTAAGTTTATTACACTACTAATTTGGAGCTTTGTTAGGTTGTCAAACTATTGACAAATACATTATATCTGTTGTTTTTCTTTTTCTAGTCTCATTTTTTTTGTGCGGATAATAATCATATCCAATGACAAGGGAAGGAAAGGGACACCAAACAAATAAGAAACAACAGGTGGTGTAAGGATGTGGACTTGATGAGATTTCTGAATAATCTCCATAATAAAATTGAGTTGTGCCTCAATATAATAATGGAAAACTTTTGACCCCAATCTATGTGATTTTTCCCTCTTCTGCCAATAGATAAATTATGTTATTTCATCAAGAAATAAATTAAATTATACATAAACAAAACACCGATAATCTCACCATCCCCCAATTAAAAAAAAAATAAATAAATAACTCAAACAATAAACACTTCAAATACCCACCAAGGATTAATGATTGAAACTCGCTCGCTGTTCACAATCAATTTATACAAAAGAAGAATTGCCAAAATTTTCTATATTTGAGGTGTACATGACCATCAAAGGATGGGAAACCTCCAAAATTTTCATGGTATATAAAACAAAAGCTTCGCCTTATTTTAGACTACAAATTAATGAGAATTATATCAAGAAAGAATGAAAAAGAACAAATAGATATCTTGTGTTTGATTGCAAGAGGTGGTCAATAATCTCTTCTCCTGCTGTTGATAAGGTCGCTGCCGAATTCGTCATCATTTTCACACTGTTCTAACAGTTCTTTAAAAGCAGGATTAAAAGCCGCAGCTAGCCGCAAATAGTTTGCAGCTTCAGCTTTGCGACCTTCATTGTATAGAGCACTGTAAAACGAGTTTATCAATTTGTTAGCTGTTGGGAAAGTAACAGTGAAGAAACAAGAAAAACAGTTCAAATAACTTGAAAGATACTGCCATTTGTTAGCAAGTTATTAAAGTTTTTAAACAATTATTATTATCAGTTAAAGAAGGCCATTACCATGCTATGGTTGCAAGTCCAATACTTTATTTAGACTAAGGCTAGTGATTGGTCAAACTCATACCTCGCAAGAAATACCAAGGTGTCAAAGTAATGAACTTTGCTTTTTGGGTCCTCTGGCTCTTCCATACTGGCAACTCTTTGGAAGTGCACCAATCCTCCTGCATTACTCCCCTGTTGAAACAGAGTAGATGAAAATACACCAGGAGCAATTATGAGCATCAAGATTTAATAACCTCCCAAGCAATTTAAACTAATACCATATTGAAATAAACATACGATCAAACAAATGTCAGACTCTTAGTTTACAAACTTCACAATAATTGTTTCATCCATGCTACACAGGAGAGAAGCAGATAATTGCTTTGAAGTTCTCACCTGCCGTGTGCAGGCAACACCAGCCCACTGAGATGCAAGAATCAGGAGATCAACATACTTGACTTCCGTTGGATTTCCAGCAAGTGATAACTGATTGGCAAACAGAAAACATCTTTTGATCAACAAAGGAATGAAGCATGCATGTGAATGCAAAATTTACTAGCACCAGTCAAGAGAAGCTTCAATCTAGCTTCAAAAATATCTTAAATAAAGTGTCAAAAAGTTGCAAAGGAGTAGTGCTTCTATTGAAAAACCAGTGTAGGTGCAGAGGCAGAAACAAGTAGTCTTAAGTAATGTCAGGCTTCAATCGCAAGTGACTAGACATGGAAATAATATTGTTAAAATTCAATGTTAATCAAAATTACACATGGAGAAAAACCTCAACTACCACAACATAGGAATGAAATGCAAGGATCAGGCAATACAGACCTTGGCAATAGCACGTTCCAAATGTTCTCTGGCCTCTTCATACATTTCCTTTTGTAGCAGAGCCTGCCCCATAACAACAAGTGCTTCTGCATAGTCATGATCCTTCTGAAGAGCCAGCCTACAGCCAAAAGATATCTGTTCAATGACACAACCATGAGGCAAGGCTGGCTTACTAATATCTTCACAGAAAAAAGAAAAACAAAGATGTTACTGCAACAAAGGAATTGCTCTTTCTCTATGCTGATTGGATAAAAGTTGGACTGCAATCTGTAGAAAGTGGAGATGATAAAAATGTAAGGAACTTTACACTGCATCTCCAAGAAACAAATAATGGATGAAGTTTGCACATTAGCCACTTACGGCAAGCAGTTGCTTAGGATTTAAATTTTCAATAGGAATTTCGCCATCTTTGCTTGGTGCATCCAGAGATGCTTGTGGTGTGGCCATTTCTTTTGAATCAGCAGAAGATGATGGAGTATCTTTATCTGGTAACCCTAGCCTAGCACGAACAGCCGGATGTTTGAGAGATAATTGCTGCACAGTAGATTATCTTGTGGGAGTCCACGACAAAATTGAACTCGAATTGTTTAAATTTGTCTAAGGTCAAAAAAAAATTAACTTCCTAGGTGAAGAAACTTTTCAGGGATGAAAAGAGCAGCAACAAACCTGGATAACACTTAATGAACTATTAGTGACCCAATAAACCAGACTTCCCTGCAAAACGAAGTAGATAAAAACAATGAGAATCTGCATCAGTATGGTGACATTCAATGTCAGAAAAAAAGGGTTGTCTTCCTAGGTTAAAGGCAAAATTTCAGAAATTACCAAAGTGGAATTTTAAACATCTTTACCAACACTTCCAAGAAGCTCAACTAAAAGCAAGATAATAAGTCAACAAGAAATGTGATGGTTGAAGGTAAAGTTACCTGTGGAATGCAATATCCAATGAAAAATAAAGGCAGTGTGAGAAGATCCAAATACAACTTGTAGTACTGCACTAAAAAAGCTTCCAATCATTTGTGTGCATAATAAAGGAAAACAATATCTGCGTTAACAACCAAAATATTCATTAACACAATACAGAATCCATGATATAACAAAAGAAATTATCCTTTTACCTTTGTCAATAAGCCCAACAGTCCAGTTGTTTTTTGAGCAGAAAATTTCTCAAAAGAGAGCTGGAAACAACCAAACAAGTCAGCCCAAACGTAAATCAGTTCATCAACAAATAGCAACATGCCAGAAAAAGGCATGACCGAACTCAAAGTATCAACCAGCATGTCTGAAATGAAAATAGATTGTGTTTTGGTGTCCTAAAAGTTCATTACAGGTGCATCTAATGCCACATGATAAGGAAAGCACATGAAGCTTAATGGCTGATGAGAGTAAAACTTACCTGAATATTAATATAATGCAAAGAAGCAATCAATAAAGGAAAGATGGGGCCTGAAATGCCATGAGAATATTCAGTCAAATTCTGAAACCATAGTGTACCACCCTGTAATAAATTAAACATGAGATTCACTCTCAAGTACTAGGACAGGGTTGCATATTTGACATTTGGCAAACAGATATAAATGCGGCTTTGATCATATTATGAAGCAATACAAAAATGATAAAGCAAATTCCTACATGGATTGAAAACACTGGAGCTAATTTAATGAAATATGTTCTGCGAGAAAACAGAAAATGTTTTTTTCGTAAGAAAAAAAAAGTGATGACAAATTCACTTTCTACAGAGAGAAAAATCAATATACTGAACCGGTCATCAACTAAAACAGCTGCACAATACCAATGTCATAGTCTAAAGACTCTAGAAGACCACTTTCAATAACTAAAACATCATTTGTTGCTTAATCAGCATTCAACAAATTCAAGTATTTTCTAGAGAAAACCGAAGAGAATAACATTACTCTTACATTCGGTTGTCAGAAATACAGCAGAAAGCACAATTAGAAACTAGCATATGACACTTTTACAGAGCTATGTCAAACCACTACTAAGAGTAGACAATCGAAGTATAATGATAAAGCATACGAGTGATATCATTTACAAAGGGACCAGGTTCCTCATTAAGCCAATGGACAATGAAAGTTTAAACTTGTTTAGAGATGCTAGATCCTTACACAATCAAACCCGGGATGATGATCCAAAGACATTCTTCGAATACTGGTCATCCACAAAAGAAAGCATGGTACCTGTAAATGAGTTTAAACATAAAATAATAACCAAAATCAGAAAATTAACATCCATCCAGTTCTCCACCATAGTTCAAAGTTTTTGCAACAATTCAATTCCTTTAACTAAAGAATTGTTTTTATTTGATTTGATTTGCATGTATATACACAAATCCTTAACACAACAAATATAATAGATGTGAAGCTGCCTTCCATATGAAGAATAATGTACCTGAACAGAGACATATGCAAGAAACCATAAATAAGAAGGGCAATCAATTGCCCTTCTTTCCTTATTAAACAGTGAAAATTGCTCAGTGAAACTCTTCCCTGATGAAGGTGGTGGAAATGGAGAAGGCACTACAAACAACAACATAGCAAACACAGACCCATTTAACATAAATTAACATTTTTACTAACCAAATAATAATAATAATAATAATAATAACAATAAACTGACATTTAGGGAAGAACTCAGATATCTTCTTTAATTTGTTAAGCTGCAAAACAAGTAATGGAAACAAAGTAACTCTCATTGCCACTGTTGTTGATGCAATAACTAACCACCTGAAAATATTATTATTATTAAAAATTAAATCTTTATCAAGCTAAAAAAACAATATTAAGTTTTTTTTATCATAAAAAGATTATAACTGACCAAGGCAAGCCCGTGAGATCATGAAATCCATCAAGAACCGAAATTAAAACCCGAACCGGAAGAACCGACTCGTCGACACCGCCGCCAGTAATATCACCTGAGTAAAAATAGGAATCGGAAGGAGAGGAGAAGGATCGACTGTGAAGGAAATGAAAAGCTGCGAGTGAGTTCACGGAGTTGTGAGAGAGAATTGGAGGCAGTTGTGTATAGTTAGTGTTAGGGTTAGGGTTAGAGGAACGAGAGTAAGAGGAAAGAGTGGAGGAGAGAGGAAAAAGTGAACGAGAACGGCGGAGATGAGAGAATAGTAGCTTCGGAGTAGCCATAAGCTCACTCACCGGCGAAAACACACTGACCGGAGATTAAAATGCAACTGTAATTCCAATAAACGATCTGCCGTTTCAGACATTATTATTATTATTATTCTTGTAAGTGAATTGCATAAAGACATGTAGTCTCACAACAAAATTAATAGCTTTGCAAATGTTAATTGAGGCCTTTTTTTGTCAATCAAAGGCTTTTTAAAAATTGGGCCTCTTGTTCATTTGTTAGATTTGACATATGAGCTTTACTTTTTTTTTTTTAACTTTTTTTCAACACCCATTTTTCAAGCTTTATGCTGCAAATTGAAACTTCCAGTTAAATACTCATGTTTTAAAAAATTTAATGAGAAAAGTTAGTTTTGGCTAATCTAATTCTATTAATATAAATTATTAGGACTTTTCTGAATGATTAAAAAAAAAAAGGTATTGGACTCAAGAAGATGAAACATTTTTATAAATAAGGTAATATATTTTAAGTAAGCACTAACTAAGCAGTAGCACTGTAATAGTAATAGTTGAAACCAAATGACACATTAAGTAAACAAGAAGAAAAGCTACATTAAAAGCTGATAATACTTGGTAGGCAAAGCCTAATTAATAATCACCACCATAAGTAGCAATTTTGTCCATAATATTTGCCAGGATTTTCTTGGACTCTCCCAGTAACTTGATGCTCTGGTTCAGCCTCTCACGCTTCAAAGCAACAGAAGGAGACTCCTCCAGCCATTTCTCAATTGCACCCTCATTACTACCCAGCAATTCACCAACAATCTCCTTTTCGAGCTCCTTGTTCACCAGATTCTGAACACTGAATTGCATGTGCAATGCCATTGAATCAACCAGCCTCATCAGCACAATCTTCCAGTAAGCAGAGCTTCGCATTTTCAGATCAAAAGCTTGCTGCAAAACACTCTGATACTCCCTCAGATTCCCAGTTTCAACATTTCCAATGCCTTCAATTGCTACCGTAGAAAAATAAACACTTGAAGTGAGATTTGACTTGAATGAACTGTAAGTGGCCATTAGCTTGTTCCATTCAGCCATGTATTCAGGATTACAAGTGTAATCTGTCATCTTCTCCATTTGAACTGTTTCTTCTACCCAATTGATCGACTGTTCTTTCAGTTTTGATATCAGATTATACCCGGCTCGTCTAGCTGATGACTGCAGCTGGTAATAATTCTCTGAGTGATGCATTAAAACAGACAGTACCACATATTCAATGTATGTCCATACTTGTATGACAAAATTGACAGGCTTTCTTGACATACCCTCTACTTTTTTCTGCAGAATTGTCAGGAAGGCGGTGCGAGGAAGGAAATTTGGCAACTCAATTCCCCTGCATTCCTCCAGAACATGAATTTCGTCCATCAGGAAGTTCCTTTTCGGGTCGCTTTCAGGGCACTCATGAAGTTCTTCCGAGTACTGATTAAGCATTTCAACCATTCTAGCAGTGCAATGCATTTCAGGCTTGTCAAGATACTCATCGAATTCTCCTCTCAGAAGAATTTTCCTCAGAGACTCCTTAGCAGATCCAACAATGCCCATGAAAGCTGTCAAGGCCTCAGCAGGTGATGATAGTGTCTTAGGCATCCTGTTTAGCTCTGAGATACTTGCATTCAGCTTCTCATTAATCTTTCTCACTATTTCAGGCAAGCATCTAGCCATGATGGTTGCTTGAATTTGAGATAATTTCTGAGCAAGAACAGGAACACCCACCATAGATTTATCAATCTTGGAAAGAAGTAGATCATTTCCAAACAATTCAGCTTCTACTTTTCGAGCTTCATCATAAGATTCATTGCCAATTCGATTTCTCACGCAGACATAACCGAGGCCTATATTAACATCATCAGCAGTAACCTTCTCAAGCAGCCCTTCAGGTGCTTTATCACACTTGGTCACCACAGCAAGCGTTCTCTCACCAGTCTTGTCTACTTGCTGTGACATCCTAATGGATTCACAGGTGGGAAAATCCACAGTAGCAGATAAAACATTAAGAATAATACTTTCTTCAGGCCTTATATACTCCATTATAATACCTGAAATCTGCTCATAAATATCCTGAGGCTGGCCTTGAACAGGTACTCTGGTGATACCAGGGAGATCAATCATCGTAAGATCAGGAACTCCATTCTTTTTCACCACCAACGTTAGTGGAGTATTCGATATGCCTTTGCCATGGCCTGCAATCTCATTAGTAGCAACTACGATGTCCTTTGCAACATTAGCTTCATCAGTAGATACTGTTCTGCCATTGAACTCCAAGAAAAGCTCTGGTGTGAGGTCTGTGTGGTGTTGCAGCCTCATTACAAGGGGAACTCTGGTGCAAATGCCTTGGCCACGAGGAAGGTTGATCCCTGCCAATGATTCAAGAACACTGGATTTGCCTGAAGATTGATCACCAACAACAACAATGGTGGGAAGCTGTATCCCCTCGTTCATGATCTTGAGGAGCCTGAGCTTGTCAACAGCGTCAAGGAGAGGTCTAATATGATCATTGTAGGATGATACGATTGGCACAGAGTTTTCGGTGCTTGCATCTTTTTCTTCATCTGCTACAACTAATGCAAGTGAATCTACTTCGAATACTAGCGGTTCTTCTCCGTTTTGCAGAGAAAGCAAACTTCCAGCCATCTTCACAGAGCGATAGAGAAAAACAGAGAGATGTTAAAATTTATTTATCTAGGAAATTACAAAAACAAGTAGTGGAAGAAATATTAATGTTAGATAGGATATAAATGCAAGAATGCCTCGTATAAATATAATATAATGCTTGCTGGGAGAGTTGGTGGAAGTTTACAAGGGCTTAGTGGAATGTGGATTCCTTTTCGTACATTAAAAAGACCTGATTTTTGCAAAGGGCCAATGAAAGCGGAGTGCGTAGCATCGCATGTTCTCTGTTTAGTGGCCTGAAAATGAGCGACTAAAACTACACGAATGTTAAAGTTGAGCTTAAGGACGAAGCTGTTGACAACTTAAGCATGAAGAGGTTGACGACTTAACCCTCAAGTAGGATACATCATGCTCGTTAAAGTTTGTGTTAGTCTAGATTTTAGGAAAAGAAGAATTAAAATGATTAAATTATGAGATTTGTAATTTTATTTATATAATATGTTATTTAGAGTAATAATAAATAAATAATAAACTGTGGATATAAAAGTGAAAAAAAATATTTAATGTTGTCTTGGTATTAGAAAGCAATAAATATTTTAAAATAGCAACAAATATTGTAAAACAGAGTAACTTGTTTGAAAAATTTTACTTTTCTAAATAGTATATGTAATGAATGTATTATTCAACTACTGTTAAATAATAAAGAATAAAAGTAGAATATTTTGGTGAAATTATATTAATTTATGAATTTTTTTAGATAAAAACTGTAGTAAATTTATAATGTTATTTTATAAATGATACCTTTTAATTTTTTTTTCCTGCGTTGTAAATGGTTTTACAGTTAATAATTTGCAAGGAAAAGTTAATGTTCAATAACAAATACAAATGATCTTCTAATAAAGACACCAATAAAAGTGGCACATTTTCACTGTAAAATAGCTCTCGAATAGGTACATGTGACACTTGGATGGTTAATAACTTACTGCAGATAGATTGCCATACTGGTGAATGGAAGGCAGTGGAACATTTGCTCTTTCAGTTATTGTTTGCTTGATAAATGATAGGAGTTTAACAAGTAAAAGTCGTTTTTACGGTTATTATAAATTAAAATCACTCATAAAAGATATGAGAATCTGGGACCAATAGAGCAAAAGAAAGAAAGGAATATATAGCAATGAAAATGAAACTCACCTTGCATCTTCAGCAAGAAAACCCCTTTGCATAAGTTGTTACGTTAAGGCCCATTTAGTTTAGCTAATTTATGCGACGGATAATTGATAGCAGATAATATATAGCTGTTAGCAGATTGCTGGTAACAGATGGCAGACAGATGATTTTTATAATAGTTTTTTATAGACACTTTCAAGCTGTTGCTGATATTATACAAAATGACTAAAATGGATAAATATGTTATTTAAAATAAAATATAAGTTATTTTTTAGAGGAAAAATATAATAAAAATATTTATTTTATAAAAAATTTAAATGAAATCAATAGAACAATAATTATAAAAAAAATAAATTCTATTATTAGTAAATAACTATATTATTTAAATAATTTTTTATTTTTAACCATATAAAATTATAATTTTTTTAATAAAATATAAAATTATAATTAATATAATAAATATATTGCATATTAGATTATTACAAAATATATAATTAATTTTATAAAAATAATAATCGACTGTAGATATAATTCTAACGAATCTATTAAAAATTATAATCATATAATTAATTTTTATTAGAAAAATATAACCTATGAAATTTACTTTCATAAGAAGGTTAATTTTGTAAGAAAAAATGATTGTAGGCATCTGCTCTTAAAAAAGCTTCAAAATAGAGCAGATGTAATATGCAGCATATATGCTCCAAAAAAGCTATCAGCTGCAGATATTTATTTCTTACCAAACACTA
>CANYLF012277696.1:0-11918 GCA_948193215.1 Bocquillonia castaneifolia
AAAAAAGCATTTCTAACTTTATAAATAAGTTCGAAAAAATAGTATATGGTGTTATTTCCTCTTAAATGAATTAACACTATAATTATAATTTTTATAAAAGGGTAAACTTGTCAATTTATATTAGATTTCACTAAAATTAATAACAATTTAATAATTTCTTAAACTGTGTGAAAAAGAATAATAGACTCTAGAGGTAGTATAATTTTTTTCAGGGGACTAGCTAATATAATTTTTAGGCACATTCTAATATATAGAAATCAAAATTAATTATTCATAAAAAAAGAAATCAAAATTAATTGAATAGGACGTAATTTCTTTTGCATGTTGAAATCATGTACTTCTTTTTTAAAAAAAAAGGTAAAAAGAAAAAAAAGAGATCAATTGCTCGACAGCATAAAATAAGGAGCACAACAGCGTACGAAATAGTTAAAATCCTTCTAGGACTTTGAGTGTGCGTAGATGTGTTCTTCTCTCTTTTTCTTGGTTACAAAATGGCAAAATCCATATTCAAGTATCTGTATTTTTATATTTTTTAACATTGGATCCCTATACTTTTATTTATAAAAATCAAGTCCTTGTACTTTTATTTTCATCAACATTGAGTCCTTCAGTTAGCTAATTTTAACGGTGTTATAACTGGGGGACTCAATTTTGATAAATCTGAAAGTGCATAGACCCAATTTCGATAAAAAAGAAAGTGCAAGGACTCAATTTTAAACGATTTAAATTTAGTTTTTACAATTAATTTTCACTATTATTTTAAAAAGTAAGTAAGTGTGTGTGTATATATATTCAACTTTTTATTCAATTTGGTTTAATTCATAAAATCGAAATTAAAAACAAAAAAAATTTACACTTTATATATATATATATATTGCAATAATTAAAATTTAAAATAAAATAAAAATTTATTAATCAAATTTGAGTCCTTTATTCTTTTATTTTTATCAAAATTGAGTCCCCATACTTTTACTTTTATCAAAATTGGGTCCCTACACTTTGAGATTTATCAAAATTGAGTCCTTGTTATAACACCGTTAAAATTAGCTAACTAAAGGACTCAATGTTGATGAAAATAAAAATGCAGGGACTTGATTTTTATAAATAAAGTACAGGGACCCAATATAAAAAAAATAAAAATACAGGAACTTGAGTATGGATTTTGCCTTACAAAATTCATTGCCAAAAGATTTTTATAAAAAGGCAGTATATTGTGAAAGCAACAACAACTATAACTACTAGCGACAAATTTTAATTTTTCTAGAAAAGGATCTTCAGAGGCATTGATTCTAAACCTTGGCCGCTCTCTCTTTTTCTCTCCTTTTTTGTTCTTTTAAAGTTCCATAATTAAGCCACCGTCAACTACTCAAAAGTTGGCTGTGGACCATTATATTTATATTTTAATTTAGTTTTCTTTGAATAAAATACAAATCTAGATCTGTTTATTTTAGAGTTTTATTTGTTGTTTTATTTGTTTTGTCTTCCTTAATGGAAGTTTGTTTATCTCTCTTTATGAGAGTTTGGTTGTCTTCTATCATGGAAGTGAAGGAGAGTTTGAATCTGATGTTCAGAAGATCGAACTTGTTTAAAGACCTGTCGTATGACAAAAAAATTGATTCGTGGCTTAATATGGTCACCGAGTGGATTGAGCTTCTTGTCGATGTGCCAAACGCAGTCAAAGTGCGGTCTACAATTGATCCGTCAACACGATTGAAGAATTGTGTTGTCTACGATTGATCCGTTAACACGATTGAAGAATTTTAAAGGAAAATTCTATGTTTATGTTATAATCTATAAGTATTTCTTGATTACAGTTGAATTTATTTGTCTGTTACCAGTTGTACTGATTGGTTATTATTATTAACGAAATACCACTTTTTATTTCAAAAAAAAAAAAGAAGAAGAAAAGGGTCTTCAAATTCAACTAACAATATTGCATTTACATGAAATTTCTTTTGATTATTTCATGGTGGAGTTGCTGACTTGCTATGGCACCAAAGAAAGAAAGAAAGAAAGGGAAGTTTAACAAGGCAATGCTTGTGACACTTTATTTTTAGATGAAGAAGTAAATGGATGTTATTGGGAGCTTGCTAGCCACCAACTCCAACTACTGCATTGCTAAATGCAAACTAATTAATTTAAATCTTTTATTTCTTAGATATCATGACAAGTAGTTAGAATTTGCTTCCAAACTATGCCATGAATAGCAAATGTTGTGCAATCATTAAAATCCATACTACAACTGCAATTAACAAACTATTTTGCCTTTGAAGCATCCATTTATGTTGTAGTTCAATGTATAAATTGCAAATCTGTTCCCTTCAAGTGGTCAGAGTAGTTAGAAAGAAATTATAATTAAATCCGTTGGCTTTAACGGAAAAATAACCAAATACCAATATGGAGTAGAAGTAAATTAAATTTTATCTTCTTTTTACTAAGAAAAGTCAGGATTTGGGTGCTTGGAAGGAAAAGACAAGTGTGGGTTAGAAAAACAATTGATGCCGGTCTGCAGCAGCTGCAATAATTTCAATTGACGCCTTTTTTTACCCCCTTGTTTTGTGTGCAAGTAATTGCTTAGCTTCTTACTTTCATGCAATTCACAGGCAATTTCAGTATTTTATGATCCAGGATGTTTTACTATTTGTAGTAATGGTCCTTTTAAGATTCGGTTTCAATTTTAAAAAAGAAAAAAAAAAACTAGAACCGCAGTTTCTATTCTATTCTAGTTTCGTATCGTTTATAACAGTTAAAGAATTTTTAAAATTTGTTTCAGCATTGAAATCAAATAAAAACCAGCAATTCTAAAATTAAAACCGAATTAGAAGATGGTAGTTCCAAAAGCAAAAAAATCAAAAACATCTCCTTAATCTAAACTTCCACATTTTCGCAATTTCGACCCCGCACACACAAATCAGGCCCAGCACGTGAGACCCATACTAAAGTTAAACAGTCCCAGCTCGGACACCAATCCAAAGGAAAGTGTAATTGCTTAGCTTCGATTTTTTCTTTGATAAATGGGGGCTGGGATTGAACCGCAACTTTCATGTCTCCAAGTTGATTACAATGTCTTTACCATTAGATCTAGAAAGTTAATTACAGCGTCTCTACCATTAGATCTAGAAAGACAACTTCAATTTACTTGTTTCAGCCACTGAGACACCTTCCAAGGACAACCAAAAAGAAATGAGACATAAGCCATTGAATATGTGAAAATATGCAATATTTATTACAATAAATTAATTGCAACAATAATGATCTCTTTCTTGATACTCCTCACAAATGACACAATTCAGACATTCAGCAATGATACAAATTGGGAAATATACCGAGCCAGCCTCCACTATTTGGAAATATGAAGCACACACCAATGCTGAGCGGGAAAAGAATATAAACAGAAAGCAAGAGAATATAAAAAATAAGAGGAATGCAATGAAAAGAAAATGATGTACATTAGCTCCAAGGATCATCCCAGCCTTTAGGTCCCTCTCTTTTAACAAAATCAATTATCACCTGGACAGCTTCGCCGACCCTATTAGAGAGGGAGTGATTCCCATGTTCAATTTCTACTTTCTCTGCACCACCCATTGCCTTGCACAATCTGAAAGATGAACATTGTAAAAACGCAATCAAGTCATTTAAGTCATAAAACAAACTCTTTCCCAACACACGTGCAGAAAAGAGGGGCAAGCCCAACCATCTAGTGGTCCAATGTATACTTTGGGCAGTTCATAAACAATACGATAAGGTATAATGGTAAAATCAACTATGTGCAGAGCTACAATTGTCACCTTTCAACCAATGCTTTCTTATCGACATACTCCGGAACGTACTCATCAGCCATGGAAAAGATAACCTGCAAATAGACATGTGAAAGTTGTAGCTGTTAACAAACACTCGGAAGGAAATGAATACTTGTGAGTCCAGTATTGAGGCGATAAAACAATATGCTTGTTGACTGAAACAGAACCACTTGAACTTAGCACATTAGCCAGAAGTTTTATCGCAATATCCTCGTAAAGTTTTCCTCTCAAACATCTTTGCCTTCAAAATGAATTATCCTATTATAATGGATGATTTTATCAAGTTAATGATACACGTACAAATCCTCAGTCTAAGCTTCAAATGGTTTCATGGATGCCCTTTCCATAACATGCATATATCATATGCATCAGACATTTACACCAACGAAGGAGAATATTGCAACAAGACATATATTTATCCTGTACCTGGCAAGGTGTGTTGCACATGTGCCCAAGTCTCGCTCTCAGCTGGTCGTCACTAAGATCAGAACTGAACATGTCATCATCCCCATTATAGGCACAAAGGGAGTGATACCTGCAAAACACAAATACATACCAATTCAAGATATGCTTATTTCAGACACTTAAATCTTAGAAAAGAACACTAAAATATATGATATACCATGTTTCAAGGTAACTTTGGAGTTTGGACACACATCTAAGCAATTGACTTAACTATTTCCCCACCAAATTTATTTTCATTTTGAAGTATCAAAATATCCATCTCAGTCCCAGGCATAAGTATTAGCATCTAGAATGCTTTAGAATAAGAGGTGTTGAAATAAGCATATAGCCCACCCAAAAGATATCATGCAACAAAGGAATTAATAAATTTCCAGAATTCTGATTATGTGCAGGGAGGTACCACCAGTTAATTTTCCAGACCAAGAACAACATGGACTGAAAAAAACCCAGTGAGCCAAAGGAAATAAAGTTTAACAGAACATAACTAAGCTATTGACAATATCTTGATAAGTTGCCCACCTATTAGCAGTGATTGGAGAACATGGATCTGCTTCCCTAGGCATTAATTCTGATCCCCGACCTTCTTTTATCATAGTTGAAGCCAAGTCAATCATAGCCGCTGTTTCAGGAAGAGTTGCACGATCCTCCCGATCACTAACTGGAGCCTGAACATTCCAATTAGAATGTTGAACAAACAAGAGGGAGTTTATAGGGGAAAAATCTGCATCTTAATTAAGAGATATCACTAAGTGCATCGTGCATCTCTAATGAGAGTACAGCCATCATTCATAAGCACTTAGCAAATAGTGCACTCGCCCTACACTCATGTATCTTCTACTTCTACACTACTTTTATGCGAACATCAAAGTGGTACCATTTGCTCAATTTGAAGTATGACTTCACTGAGGAAAAGAAGAATTGCGGGATTACAAAATAAAAGTACAAATACCTAACATAATCTTATGCATTGCCGTTGCAATGTTCTGATATTGGACAGATCACCGATACTAAATCCAAACCAGGACCCCAGCACATAGATCCAACAATCAAACTACAAGACTGGGCCTTGATTTAATACTTGCCAAAATTTATTGCTTAAATCAGGAACGTATGAGATATCTTGATCAAAGATGCAACAAGTTACAGTTTCTTTTAGGAAAGGCATACTAATGCTAACATTTTTCAATGAAAATAGTAAAACGATAAAAACTGAAACAGCTATTAAACTACCTGCAAAATGGCAGCACGAACTGCTCGCGAACATGCAGCATTGGTTCGCATATAATGCACAATATCCTAGATTCATGTAAAAACAACAGAAGAATAATTTCATTTTCTACAGGAAAAGAAAGCACGAATCATACAGTTAAAACTTTATATTATAATCTAAATACAAAGCCCCATCAGAATTCACCTGGCAACCAGTGCTGTGCCCCAGTAGGACCACACCCTCGGAATCTTCTTTGTTGATCAAATAACTTATAAGCTGATCAACCTCCGTCGCATCCTTCAAACATATAGTGCAAGAGAAATTTAAAAAAAAAAAAAAATAACCAAAGCACAATGCAGAAAAGTTCAAGTATTATGAGAGTCATAATTTCAGCCGTAGAAGTTCAAATATCAGCACATATAGTTATTGCCACGTTATTTCATTATCACTTACTGCAATAAAGTGTTAAGTTGAGAAATGCATTGTACTAGTACACTAATTAAAGCAGCCATTATAAACAGTCATTAACATGATAACCATTCCTTCCTTGCCTTGGTTTCTTAAACTCGAAGGACGAACTAACCCTAATTATGAATATAACAATATGTTTGTGTGCAAGGAAACAAAAAAAAATGAAAGAAATGTTTACTTGTTGCAAAGTGGAAGTGCCATATCCACTGTATGAAGAAGACATAAGTAATTGAACAAGTGACCATTTCTCTTTATCTAAAGCTATTGCTAGAGGTTCCAAGTATCTGAAAAAAAAAATATACAATTAAACAAAAACTAAAATTAAAAAAAAAACTAAATAGAGTTTGCTTTAATCATATTTAGAAATAATAATTACAATTAATAATTAGACATACTCAGTAGCAAGAAAACCATCAGTTAATCCACCGATAAAAACCACTTGCTGTTTATGTTCACCTGTTTTAAATGCAACCTGCAATCATCAATAATAATTAGAAAAATAAATAAATAAATAAAAGAGGAATTAATTTTAAAAAATGATATTAAAATAATAATGATATATGGAATGACCTGAATAGCCTTGGGACCGTACTTGAAGAGAACGCCACGGAACTGGTTTTTACCCTTGATTGGACCGGAGTTATCAAACGGACCGGTTGAATTGGAGGATATTTTGAGACCGCTGGATCGATCAGACCGCCCCCGCACAATGCCTGAAAACCACGACGTGGTTGAAGAAGAAGAAGAATATGATGATGAAGATGAAGATGAAGATGAAGAAGAAGAAACAGTGGAAATGGCGGAAGGAGCAGAAGAAGAAGAAGATAAAGAGAGATTCATTGATTAAATTAATGGTTACAATTTGGAAATCATTTTGAGATCTGAATTTGTATTTCAAATTTTATTCAATCATTCAGATTCAGCATCTCTGCTCTGCTCTGGATTCGTTATTTTCAAATCATTTGTTGAACCATTGATTTTTCCTTTTTTTTAAAAATAATTTTATTACTAAAACGCCCCAAAAGTTTATCTTAATTTTCAATTTAGTACTATTTGAATTAGAAATTTCAGGCGGATTATTATGTTTATTTTTGTGATTTTGGCTGTCAGCATTTTAATGCTAAAAGCATAAATACTTTTAATTTAGAGATAAAATAAACAACCCAACAATGAACATAACTCCTCCCTGTTTTGCTAATGATTGAGTTAATAACTCTTAACGTCCCCCAATTTATATGGTTGTAACACAATCAGGGATGCTAACGGGTCAGATATTCGCCCAATAAGCTACATCCGAATACGTATCTATTTAACTATATAACTATCCGAATTCGCTTCGAAAAACTCCGTATTCGTCTCAAATCCTAATAAATATACCCGTGGATATCCGAATCCGCATTGGATATCCAATCAATAAAAATATATTATATTTTAATTGAAAATATTTTTTTTTCTTTAAATTAACATATAAATGGGTATCTGGTACCCATTATTCGTTTAAATAACCGGATATCGGATACCGAATGCGGATATCCTGTACCCGAATCCTATAAATAGAACCGGATTCGGATAATGGATATCCAGAGGGTGAAATCCGAATTCAATCCGAATCCGGTTCGGACAGTAAAATCAAAATCCGTATCCGTCCCAAATCCGATAAATAACTATCCGAATCCGCTTTATTCGGATCGGATAGGAGCGGATATCTGGAAAAACCCATCACATTGCCATCCCTAAACACAACCGTCCCTAAACAAATTTTATATCACTAAAATCCCCAAACTTTTAAATATGTAACAATTCAACTCCATCTGACTGGAAAAGTATAGAATCTCCGATGAGAAGTTGATGTGGACTGCCATGTAAGCACTAAAATTAAAAATAGAGATGCCATCTTATAAATTAACACTTGAGTAAAAAAATATCATTTTTTATATTTCATAATTTACTATTGTTTCAAATTTTAAATATTAATAATTAAAATATCAAAAAGCATATCCTATCAACACAATTTCATTTCACCCTCACCTTAATTACCTTATTGATTTTTGACACATCTAATATACATATCTCACAATTTTTAAACAAACTTATTTAAATATTTACTTATTATTTTTAGCACATATAATATTAAAATCACATTATTTTTATGTTTTTCAATTGTCAAATGAATTCAGTAAACACATATTATAAATTTATTTTTATTTATACTTGAAGAAATTATTCTTTGCCCCTAAGATTTTGTATAATCTATTTCTTACTCTCTGTGTTTTTAAAAATAAATTTTTTCATCCTCCATTTTGTTAAATTCTACTTTATCCTCCCTCACTGAAAAATTATGTTAGTCAAACTATTATTTGCCCCCTATAGTTTGTTATATAATACTAATTACCTCTTTAACTTTTAAAAAATTATAGAAAAACACCTTAAATTTTAAATACACATCAAATTGACAATATTTATAATAAAAATAAATATGTCATAATTTATTATCATTTTAAATGTTAAATATTACTTATAAAAAAATATTAAATATCAAAATATATATTTTTTATTTTTAAAAAAATAGAATATCAAAATCGATCAGAACCGATGAACTCCATGCAACTAGAGTTATAGTTTAATAATCTGGCTAGATCAAATCAACTTTCGATTCTCAATTCAACTGGTTCGATCATTCGGTCCAACTTTTAAAATAATGCTCGAGTCATAAGCACTAATCCTAAATTATGGTTAAAAAATCAGATAAAATTTTTATGGATAATTTTATTGTCGGTAATTTATTTCACTAAAACGTAAATGACATTGACATGCATCATTTTAAGTTAATATGCTACAAAATGAAATTTAATTAAAATATGAATATTAAGAATTAAAACTTATCAAAAAAATATTAAGAATTAGAATATGACAAAATTTTATAAATATTGATGTTAATCCATTCTATTTTAATTTAAAAAATTTATTAATAATTTATTTTTTAAAAATAATTTTTAGTATATTTTAATTATTAATATTTAAAATTTGAAAGGATAATAAATTATAAAATATAAAAAATGATATTTTTTTTACTCAAGTATTAATTTATAAGATGGCATCTCTATTTTTAATTTTAGTGCTTACATGGCAGTCCACATCAACTTTTCATCGGAAATTCTCTAATTTTCCGGTCAGATGGACTTGAGTTGTTATATATTTAAAATTCTGGGGATTTTAGTGATACAAAATTTTGTTTAGGGATGGTTGTGTTACAATCACATAAATTGGGGGACGTTAAGAGTTATTAACTCGCTAATGATTATAAATAATTTAACATTTATCTTCAAATATACGTATACGTATATATCTTATTTTATTTATTATCAAAAATAAAATAAAAAATTTGCCATAAAAAAACAAAAAATTCATTTATTTATCATGAAAAGCAAAGTAACTTAGGTTCGTATATAAAAAAATTTATAAAAACACCACACAATTCTTAATATAATTCACTTTTCAAGACGGGAAAAAAAATCATTTTGAACAGTTAATAAAATAGGATACACATATTTGAAGATAAGATATCAAATTATTTAATTATTGTATGGAGCAAAATAGAAAAATACTGAAATAGTTTATTGTTAGTAATGATCTCATATTGCGTGTTTAGCTTCTTTGTTTTGAAAATATTAGTATATTTTATCTTTGATATTATATTTTGGGCAAAAGGTACAAAAAAAAGCCCTTAAACTTTTAGCTCATGAATTTTTAAGTCCTTAATATTTGACTCAATATAACTAAGCCTTTCAACTCTTAAAAATTAGCACAAATACATCCTTCTTTCTTACGACGTTAACTTCTTCGTTAATTGATATTGCTCATGTAAGAAAGAGAATAATAAAAAAAATAAAACTGATAATACTCTGCTTCTCCACATTAACTCCATCCTAACTCCATTATCAACCTAACAGAGACTAAAAAAACCTTTACTTTTATCTTCTGCTATTAGCGGTTCTGTTACTGGCTAAAGAAGGGGATATAATTATTACTGTCGTGGTTCCTCTTCTTTGCCTAATGATGTTGTTATTTATAGAAACTCTGGCAATTTTGGCGGTGGTACCGTGGCGGTGATGGAGAGGACAAACAGATGAATAGTCATGTTCAAGTGGATGGTATTCCAGTTGGATTACCTAGACTTCACACCTCGCCGAAAGCTATGGACTTGTTGGGGTTCTCACCGGAGTCGTATATAATTTTTTAATTGTTTTTTTCAATTTGATTAAAAGAATTTGATATTATTAATAATTGACAAAATAATATATGTAAGTACTAAAGGATAGATTTTGACAGTGATGATTTTCAGGTAGAGTTTGGTGGTCAAGAGTATTTTTTTTGTTTGGATAATTTGTTGTGTCGGGACTATAATTGATCGTGTTGTTTAGCTAAGTTGATTGTTTGGGTCAAAAGCATTTACACATGTTTACAAAATCATATTAATATTATTACCAAATTTTTTTTCCTCAATTATACATTTTCCTTTTTGTTTTCAGGGAAAAGAATATGTTTTATATATGTGACAAAGCAACCTCCAAATATGAATACTCTCTTTTATGATGCTATCAAGTTAGAACAATTGTCTTTGTTACAACATATATAGAAGAGAGTTGAAATGATTTTATTTAGTTTTGTTGTCCCAATGGCAATCAAGAGGGGGTGAATTGGTTGATAAATTAAAAATAAGAGAAATAATAAAAGAATGGATAAGAAGAAGAGATTAAGAGACACAACAGTGGTTCGGGTATTAACTAACCCTACATCCACTCCCCAATTTTACAAATTGAGTGTTCCACTAAACAATCAAGGAATACAATAAGAGTTTTCTTATCTTACTCATAACTAAGTGTTTTCCAAACTCACATCAAACTTGTCAAGAGTTTTATGGCTCACTCACAACCCAACTCAAGTGTTTTTATGGCTCACACTCAAAGTCCAAAACCCAAGTATTTTCAAGGTACACACTTAAACATTTCCTTGTGTTTTAGTGTCTCTCACACAATATAAAAACAAATTGAAAATTATAAGAAGAAGAATGGAGGCTTTTGTTCAGTATTACAACATAAACTCTCAAATAAGTTATGAATATTGTAACTCTCAATTGCTATTTTTTCTTTAAGCTCTTGTGTATATTTTGATACGTTTATAGGCAAGAAATCAGAAATGGTCGTTCTTAATCAACCAAGAAATTCAAACTTGATTGGTGAGGCTCCATTCTTCAAGGTTGTCAGCTTGCTTGAAAAATGTATTATGTTTCCTTCAAAATTCAATATCTCCAGCTATACTCATTGAAAAATTGTGATTCTTTTTTTTTTTGTTAGAATCTAGACAACCATACCTTTTCAAAAATATATAGCTCATTTTCTAGAAGTTTTTATATTTTTTGCAATAATTCAAACAATGGACACCTAAAGCATGTGACTTTCAGCTAGAGTAGTCTGTATTCAAACATGAATATCTCCTTGTAGAAAATTCAAAATGCTTCCCCATTTTTTCATTGAAAATTAGACTTCCAAAGCTACAACTCCACTAAAATTCACATTTAAATGATTTTTATACAATTTTTGGCATAATTTTGAATACAACCTATGTGTGTAGTCTCTTGTCTAACAGCATGACCTTAAATCACTAAAAAATTCATATCTTTAATTTTTCAACTCCAAAAATTCAAATAAAATTTTTCCTGAGCACTATACATATTAGGCTTTCAATCCATATATAATTTATAATATGATTATTGCCCAATTAGTGCAATTAATTCATTAATTCAGCCCATACAAAATTGACTATGCACATTCAGTTTTCCTTAAGTTCTAAACTTTCAATATACCGTGTCCAATGTGCATAAATTGTAGGTTTAATTAGCCCATGATATATTTTATCTTTTTACTCCATGACTTTAACTTTTAACTCAAAAACTCCCACCAATTAACCCGATT
>CANYLF012279143.1:0-11271 GCA_948193215.1 Bocquillonia castaneifolia
AAGTTTAAAGGGACCAAAAGAAACTACACATATACTAAATTTAAATTATATAAAAATTATAAGGTTTAGTTGGGATTTGAAGGACCATAAGTCCCAACGTAGGTCCCCCACTCCTAGCTAAAAACTTGTTTAATCACATGAAGACAAAGCAATCCTCGAATGAATTTTTAAAAAAACATAGCAATCAATGCATTTGAAACATATAAATCTTGACATTACAGTTTTTATTCATCGAAATCTGATGACTTGATGAGAGTGTGATGATTTCATTCAGTTGCTAACATAAACCATCATATAACTTCATTGAGATGCATAAATACAAGATAATTTATTAAAGTGATTGTGGAGTTACTTGGACTAACACCATAAGAATTGTGAGCATTTTTTGAGTTCACTTATATTTATACTTGTGCGCTTGAATGTATTTTATTATGAAGGACTAGCAAGAATATAGAGTTTTTATTAAAGAAAAATCCCAGCACATTGGAAATGAGCAATTCTTTAATGCGAAAATTTTTAACTAATATTTAATGGAATATGAAATACCAAGAGGGGTGAATTGGTGCGGGATTAGAAATTAAAAAATGATTTATGAATGGATTAGGGAGGAAAAGAAGAACACAAAAGATTTATAGTTGTTCGGACCCAACTTGTCCTACTTCCACTCTCCCAAATACACAATTTGGGATTTCACTATCCACCAAGGATAAAAAGGAGATTTACAAGGCTATCTCCAACCTTTACAATGAGTTTTTCCCAAGGCTAACTCACAAACCCTAGTGTTTCCAAGAGGCTAACACCAAACCTTTACAATGAGTTTTACAAATGGCTAACTCACAACCATCCCTAGTGTTTTCCCAACTCACAAAGAATTGACACTAGTATAATGGATAACTAATTCACTCAACCCAAGCAATAAATGCTCTAGAGTTCTAGCTGCCCAAAACCAAACAACCAATTAATTACAAATGATTGAGAAATAAGGTTATAAGAGTTTGGCTATCAAAGAATTAATGTTCTTACTTGAAGAACATTTATGATGGGTATTTATAGATGAAATACCCAAAACTAGCTGTTAGAAACAACCCCAAGTGTGTCTCTAACGACTAGTTGCTTTTTCAATAAAAGCACTAAAAACTATCAGCTTGCGGGCATGGATTGATGGTCACGGCTGTGATCTTTCCAACGGCTAGTTTTTTCAGAGACTCCAATGAATGTCATGGGGGTGACATCTCTAACTACGGGCATGAAATCACTAGACAGGGGATGCCTTTAAGAGCGGCTCTCTGTTTAATCAAACCACAGGAGAGATTCTCTAACTGTGGGTGCAAAATCACCGAGCAGAGAATGCCTTTGAGATAGCGGCTAGATTGCCTTGAGGAGCGGCTTGATTTACTTTGAGGAGCGGCTTCTGTCTGATTAGATCACGGGGGCGATTTAGTCCATCGAAGGTGCGACTTTGAACCTTTTGAAAGGGGCTCTCTGTTTCTCAAATCACGGGTGCGACTTCGTATGTCGTGGGCGTGAATCTATGTGTACAGAAGCCTTCTAAGTTCTCCAAAAAGTTTGGGCGCGGTTTCCTTTTCGTTGGTGACATATGTCACTGGTCACAGGGGCGATCTCCTCATTGCAGGCGTGATATATAGCCGTGGGCGCGGATCTCCTTATCACGGGCACGGTTTGCAGGAGTCATTCAAAACTAGCTCGGTTGAAAATCTACACACTTAGGAACTTTGTTAGACAAAGATAAAGGGTTGTTAAACTCAAAATAAGATGGATTGATGCCACTAAAGCCAACACCTAGGTTGAGCAGCAAACTGGTGGAACACAGGTTGCCTATTAAACCTAAGTTCAAACCATGCCAACCACCGCGTTGGATGTCCAAAGAGGTAGAACTCAAAGTTAAAAAAAAGATCGAGAAGCTGTGCAAAGAAGGATTTATTAGACCTATGAAGTATGCCAATTGTTTAGCTGATGTGGTGTCAGTGATAAAGAAGAATGGGAAATTAAGGGTCTGTGTTGACTTTAGAGACCTCAACGAAGCAACTCCAAAGGATATATATGCAATGCCTATAGCATATATGTTAATAGACTCTGTGGCAAGATGTGCTTTATTATCCTTTATGGATTATTTTTCAGGGTATAATCAAATCTATATTGCATAATAAGATATCCCTAAGACCACCTTTAGATAAGGATCTATCGGTAATTTTGAGTGGGTAGTTATATCGTTCGGATTGAGAAACGCGGGAGCCACCTATCAGAGAGCCATGAATGCGATCTTCCATGATCTACTGGGGAAAACAATGGAGGTCTACATCGATGACATTGTGGTTAGGTCCAAAATGGCTAATGAACACCTAGATCAGTTGAATGAGCCCTTCCAAAGGATGAAAAGTCATAATCTGAAGCTCAATCCTCTTAAATGTGCTTTCAGGGTGAAGGTAGGAAACTTCCTAGGTTTCTTGGTGCATCAAAAGGGAATCGAAGTTGACCAGAACAAGGCAAGGGCTATCAGAGAAGCAGCCCCACCGAAGAATAAAAAGGAGTTACAAAGGTTCATGGACCAGGTCAATTACCTGAGAAGGTTCATCTCCAACCTGGCTGGCAAAAGCAAGGAATTTTCAGATCTACTGAAGCTAAAGAATAAGGAAGAGTTCTTCTAGGATGAATGGCATCAAGCTGTGTTTGAACAGATCAAGGAGTACCTAACCAAGCCACCAGTTCTGATGCCCCCTAGACCTCGTGTTCCCCTGAAAATATATATATCTGTAGCTGAAGAATCCATTCGGTGTCTTTTGGCCCAACAGAATGGGTCAGGTCATGAACAAGCCATACACTACTTGAGCAGAGCTTTAACTCCGACTGAAGGTACACCCCCATCAATAAATTATGCCTAGCATTGTATTTTGGCTATACTAAGTTAAGGCACTATTTGTTGGGGAACTGAGTTTATGTAGTATCAGAGATAGATCTCGTGAAGTATATGTTGAATAACCCAGTCTTGTCAGGTAACATAGGGAAATGGCTTTTGTGCTTGTCTGATTTCAATCTAGTCTACTCCAGACCAAAATTAGTTAAGGGCCAAGCCTTAGCTGATTTCCATGCAAATCACCCATCAGTGCGGATAGGAGAAATAGTTGAGAGAGAATTGCCCATCTATAGAACTAACATCTAGTCCTGGATCCTCAAATTTAACGGGTCCAGTACGAAAAAGTCAGCAGGTGCAGGGATAATCATCATTTCTCCTTCCGGAACTAAAAGTACTTTATCATTCAGTCTGGATTTTAAGTGCACTAACAATCAGGCAGAATATGAGGCCTTGATAATTGGTTTAGAAATATTACAGGAATTGGCGGCTAAAAACATAACTATTATCGAAAACTCTTAACTGGTTCTCAAGAAGGTGATGGGAGAATACAAATGTTCCAGTTTGACACTAGCTCTATACTTTATCATTTCAATTTAGTTGCTAGAATCTTTCCATATAGTGGAGTTCTTGCATGTGCCAAGACAACAGAACTGGGAGGCCGATGAACTTTCACAAGTGGCATCAGGCTTGAAGATATCGAAGGAGTTAATGCATAGGCTGATAGTGGTTTAGAAAAGGATCCACCAATCAATCATGGAAAGGGAATGCAAGTTGAAGCATTGGCTTGTGAGACTACAGAACTTAACAACTAGTGAATAGATCTCAAGAAGTTCTTGCAGAACCCTGTTTGTAAAGTTTCACACAAAACAAAAATGCAAGCTTTCAGGTACACCTTATGGGATGGTGAGCTATAAAGGAAAGATCCAACAGGTCTATTGCTGAGGTGCGTGTCCATTTCACAAGCTATGGTGGTGATGGAATAGGTCCATAATGCAGTATGTGGAGCGCACTAGTCAGGGATAAAAATGAGGTGGTTGATTAGGAGACATGGTCTCTACTGGCCGTCTATTTTAAAAGATTGCATAGCTTTTGCTAAAGGATGTCAAGAGTGCTAAAGCTTCGGTGCTCTTCAAAGAGTTCTAGCCCTAGATCTACATTCTATAATCAAACCTTGGCCTTTCAGAGGTTGGGATATAGATCTGATAAGAAAGCTCTATCCAGCTTAATCCAAAGGACACAATTTCCTTATTGTAGCTATAGATTACTTCACCAAATGGGTTGTAGCAGCTCCAATGGTGAAAGTTGAGCAGAGAGATGTGATTGATTTTATCAAGAAGGAAATCATTCATCAATTTGGGATTCCACAGTCCATTACAACAGACTAGGTAACAATGTTTACATTCCATGAGGTCCGGGCCTTTACAACAGTAAATGGTATCAAACTTATGAACTCTACACCACATTACGCTCAGGCTAATGGATAGGTAGAGGCATCTAATAGGGTCATTATCGGTATCCTAGAGAAAATGTTAGATGACAACCTAAGGGATTGGCACAATGTTCTATCGGAGACCTTGTGGGCCTACAGAACTTCCAAAAGAAATGCCACAAGGACCTTTCCTTACGCTTTGACTTTCAGACATAAGGCAGTTGTGCCTTTAGAAATTGTGGTTCCTACGATCAGAGTGGCAATACAACACAGTTTGACTCCATACTAGTTCTCGAAAGCCATGTTGTTAGAATTGGAGGATCTAGAGGAGACAAGGTTGCAGGCTCCGGATTACATGATTATGCAGAAAAAAGAGGATAACCATGCTCTATAATAAGAAGGTGAAAAGGAAAAGTTTTCAAGAAGTAGACCTGGTGTGGAAAGTGATTCTTTCGCTTGGTTTGAAGGACAGAGAATTTGGGAAATGGTCCCCAAATTGGGAAGGACCGTTCAAGATACACAAGGTCCTGAAGGGAAATTCTTATTGGTTAGCAAGTCTGGAAGTAGAACCTCACCAGAGGTACATTCATGGCAAGTATCTAAAGCCATACCTCCCAACTTTATGGAAGGTCTACAAAATCCAAATGTAATAGGCCTTAGGGCCATTCTGTATATTACAGTTCTGCTATTGTTGTAATTGGGCCTAATAATGAAAGGATTGTAATCTAGCAGGCCTAGTGGCCACATTAATAAAGAGATAGGCCTTATGGCCATTTCTGAAGTTACTATATCTTGACAAAAATAAATACGTAAAGATATATTCAAACTATAAGCCAAGGAATCAAAAATAAAATCATGGTTACTCTAAGGGTAAGAAAAGATGGATCCTGTGAACAACTTGACTAGTAAAAGCACATAGAATGGTCATTCAAGGCCAGATCCACGGGATGGAAAGATCCAGATCCTGTCTTCAAGAGTATTATCAGTTGATTTTTTCATGCAAGCCCAGATCCATTAGATGGAAAGATCCAGATCTTGTCTTCAAGTGGAATATCACTTGAATATTTCACTCAAGGCCAGTTCTTTAATCATTGGCCAAGCAATCACCAATGTAAGGTTATTGAAGTTTATGGAAGTCTAACTTGGTACCTAAATCCTATACCTAGTTTGGATTAAGGAAAGGTCGATTGTAGATTTTTTGTAGATCAGCCCATAGTGCAAAAAAGAGATTAATGAGACTGAGTAGTCTAAAAGTGCAAGAGAATGTAAATAAAAGTAAAATAAAGGCCTTAAAACCATGGCCTGGCAAAGCAAACATTTAGTACATCCACCAAAAGACCTGCATATAGGCCAATGAATTGTTCAAAAGAGAGAGTGAAAATGGTTCTAAAGGAAGAGAGCAGCAAAGTCAAAGGAGTGCAGATCCACCCATTGTGTGATGCATGCCACCTGCTGGTCTCTAACCTGTTTTCCTTCTTGCCTCCAAAGAGCAATATTTTCTTTCTAGGCTACCAGACCTTCACTAGTTGCATCAGCTGTAGTCTCCAAAGTTTTGTATTCAGTGGCCAACCACAGACTTCTTGGCCTATGATTTCCTGTTCAACTTATAGTTGGAGAATTTGATTTTGCAGTTCTTGTATTGTAGCTTATTTTTCTTCAAATTTGGGTTTAAGGGCAAACTTCTTTTGGCCTACTTCTTCTAGTTCTGCCCTCCTAATATCATATAAAGCACGTTGCTGCTAGGAAGCTACGAGTTTAGCTGTAGAATTGGTTTATGCCATGTTGCAATTGCTTAAGGTCTGGAAAAGACTCTCAACCTGCTTTGTCAAAGCCTGGATAGGTGAATTGGGGAAGGCAGTACTGAGGTAACCAAGCGAAGTAAGGAAAGCATTATTTTGAAGTTCAGAGAGAGAGGGCAGTTCCTACTTAAGAGTCAATTTCAATGAGTTGACCACCTCCTTCAGTTCTTTAGGATCCACGGTGGGGGGAGCAGCTTCAGTAGTCTCGGGAGATACATCCATAAAATCCAAATCATGTTTCAAAGTGATCTTGGAGGGTATCAATTCCTAATCAAAGACCTGACGATAATAGAAGGGAGGTCAGTTGAATGTGTATTGGAATTAAAGAAATAAAAGGAAGGAAAGGGAATAGTAAACCTTATCTACAGGCTTAGCAGCTGTGGGTGGGGTCTATAGGCCAGGATCAAATGCAGCAACACTAGAACCCCCAGCAATATGGACTAATTTTATGACTAGTTGAGCAATAAATGTCTCATCATCATCTTCTTGCTCAAGGCCTAGGAAGTACCAGCAGTGAGAAATAAAATAAGAGAAAGAAAGAGGGATAAGACGTAGACAAAACATACTTGGTTTGTTCTCAGAATGCTGGGGAAAATCATAGGTCCCTACTTCCTCATCAGAGTAACTCTCTTCACTCTCTGTGCTCTCTGCTCTTCAGACCCTCATCTTCATCTCCCACCACCTCCACTACCACCGAAATGGATACAGCAGGAGCAGCTCTAGGAGGTGCAACAGTCCTGGCAAACTTCCTAGAAGGCTTAGATCGCATCACTAGACTCTTTTCCTTTTGAAGTTTGGAAGAATTGATAGGTGCTTTTCTTTTACTGGTAGAAGTAGAAACAATAGATTCAGCTTTAGATGGAATGATGGGGAGAACAACTCCAGTTTGAGCTTTAAATTCTGCAACAGAATAGTGAGGTTAGAAAGCAGGACGTATAAGGAAATAACAGACTAGGACAGGTAAAGCTTTCTTACCTTTAATCAAATCATCAACAGGATGGGTTACCAACTTGCAATAGACCATTTGCCACCAGGTCCTATAAGAATCAACATAATTCTTGGGGATCGAATGAATGCTGCAAGCTAAAGTCTTATAATGGTTCTGGAGGGCCCTGATTGTTGTAGGGGTTTTATCGGCGGTAACTAAAGAAGCCACAATAGGTAGGTTCGAAGCAGGAATAGCTGGGGGAATAACACAGTTAAAACCAAATTGCCACGTAAATAGGTGAAGGAAATAATGTTCAAAACTTAATGGAAAGCTGGAAGAGCTACCTTTAAAGGCCTTGTCCCCACCTATTACAAACACCTTGGAACTGGTATAGGCAAGTAGAAGCCGGTGGTAAAGGTCTAGTAGAAGATAATCTGGAAAATTCTTGATCCAAGTGCTGTGATTCAATGTATCAAAAGGATAGATCTGGGCATGTGTCCTCTCTTGGTGGGTCAGAAAGAAATAGTAGATCCTACCAGAGTCCCAGTCACACTAGAAGGTGGCATGCTATTCTGTCAAAAAATTTACATCCTACTAAATAGCCTCAGATCTTAGTTCTAGAAAGTAAGTGAGTAACCAAGATTGGATGAACCAGTACATAACGGTGAGATTATCTACCAGTTCTTTGTTGAACATTTCCTAATGTTCTGGTAGACACTTGCCAAGAAAATACTTCCTAGGGCCATAAAGTTCCTATTGCTAGCCACAAGGTATTGACAAAGTGGAATAAAGTCCATGAGAGCTCTATAAGTGGTAGGAAAAAAAAGATACCTACAGAACAAGACCCAAAGAAACTGAACATGTTCACCAGTAGTAAGAGCTCCGACATGTCGAAGAGCTTCATCGATGATAGCAGAGTAAGAGGTGTATTGGTCATGCTTCATAGTGATTGAATGCCTGGCATTGAATTCTTTAGATATCAAGCAAACACATTCCTCTCTAAGGACTAGCAGACCCGTGAGATAGAAAACATCTTTTAGAGTGAACGAAAGGTGCCTAGAAGGGAATATGAATTCATTACTGGATGTACTCCAAAATTTCAAGGCTGTGTTGATCAACACTGGCTGGTAGGGGAGTACATTACAAGTTATGTAGACCAGCCAAGTGATGCCTAGTCTATCCCAATCAGCTTCAAAGTGGTCCTTCATTCATTTACACCATTGGACCCAAAGGGCGATGGTACGAGGCCAGGGTTCGATGTAAGGTCTGGCAACAACAGTAGGGATTTGCAACAAGAAGTTGGTAGGATTGGGTGCACCATAACAGGGCAGGATTGGTAATTCGTCGGTATTAAAACCAATGGTAACAGAGAGGTATTCGTCCTCATTGGAGTTGGCATAGACAAAATTTATGTTTTTCGATCCTACATTGTAATTGTGAAAAACTTAAGGCACAAGTAGAAAAGAAAAAAAGAACCTACATAGAAGTATTATAAACCTACCTGTAAGGAAAGTAAGTTGGCAAGTTTGCCACTTTGATGCTAGGGATTATGGATGTTCTCATGTCTTCTAGGGCATCAATTAGATCCATGGAAGAAGAACCTTTAGAGGGACTAGAAGTTCATGAGATTGTAGGAGCAACCATAGTAAATGATTTGAAGCGAGGGAGAGCTGGTTGAGGAAGGAAGCGTTTGATTGGAAGTGGAAGTAGGGGAATAAGCAGAGCTCTGGTGAATCGAGTAGAAGGTTGCAATTGGGAAGGAGTCACAAAGATAACAGCAGAAGGTAATTCATTGAAGATAGGATTAGGAGTGGGTATTTGAGTTGAAGTAGAAGTTGGAGTGTTAAGAGGATTATTGTTGATAACGGATAGGATAAAATCTCGAAGGAAGTTAGGGTTAATGATGATTAAATTATCGTTATCATGTTGAGAATTCAAAGGGATAAAGGACTGTTAAGGTAATGAATCATTAGTGATAGGTTTAGGACTGTTATTACTTTGGTTGACAGAAGGAATTCCAGGACTAGCCGTTACGGAACAAGGAACAGAATTAGCATTTATTGTAGAGGTTACCGTTGGGAGTTTGGAATCTGTATAAAACTTCCTTACAAAGTGCTCTTGTTCAATTTGAGAGAGCTAGTACCTTAGATCTTTTTATTTGTGGGACCAGTCTTCATTGGCTGGGGATCCAAAATAACCCGATCAAGCCAGAATTGGTCAACATCGGTAGAGGCCTAGTCTTTATTTTTTGAATTGGGAGCTCTCAGAGAAATATCTTTCTTTGAGACCATCTGACATGCATATAACTTCAACTCTAGATAGTAAAATTATATATGTAGGGGACAATTGTTTGTACCCAAAATAATTTGGCCCATTATAAGGATAGGCCCGGGCAGATAAGAGTATAGACCTAGCCTTAAAAGTATTCATTGATGATAGATCTACGTAATGCAAACTTTTTAATGAGAGGATCAGGTCTGGCTGGAGAGATGGGGGCTAGATCTAGTGTGAAATTAAGGGGGTATTGTGTTGATAGGCCTTTTATGTTCAAGGAGAATAATAGACCGGACCTGGTTCAAATCGGGAATAGTTAAGGACAGCCACTGCAAAATCCTAGTCCTTAGTTATTAAAAGGTTATTGATAAGGCCCGGATCCTAGCTGAATGAGTACTGAAAGGACATTTTTCTATAATTGTTCATTAGGAAAGACCAAGGATCTGATGAAAAATGGAGTCCTGAGCTGATTGTTCTAACATCAGACATTTAAGGAACTTGTCAAGAACTTAGATAGGTGAGAGTAATAACAGGAACCGATAAAATGATGATGGGTGGAGGAAGATACAAGTATCCAGGTTTCTCGGCACTAAAAATAATAAAGCCTTCATTTTTCCTTTTCACTCAAAACACAAAACAGCCACTCCCTCCCGCCCTCCCCTTCCCCGTCACCTCCCCAAAAGAAAGCAGTCGCACCCCTTAAAAAGCAAAACAAGGCAGCTACACAATCAACAATTGCAAGCATCTTCCATATATACTTTTTGAAAAATTACTAGCCAATTTGGCGTAAAATTAGACGACGTGAAGCCAACTCAATTTGATCTCTGATTTCTTATCTTCTCTTTAACTTGAGTTTAATGTTTGATTTCTCAAGATTTTTTTTGAATATACTCTTTTAGTTTTAGTCCTTAATTTTGTCGATCAAAGAACTTTAATTTATTTATGTAAAATATATAATATATTATGTACAATGCTAATTTTGAAAGTTCATATCATTCAATTGGATCAGATTTTTTTAAAGGTATTATTTGTACCCAAAATAATTTGGCCCATTATAAGGATAGGCCTGGGCAGATACGAGTATAGATCTAACCTGAAAAGTATTCATTGATGACAGATCTATGCAATGCAAGCTTTTTAAGAGAGGATTAGGTCTGGCTGGAGAGATAAGAGCTAGATCTAGTGGGAAAATAAGGGGCTATTGTGTTGATAGGTTTTGTTAGATTAAAGGGGAATAATAGATCGAACCTAGTTCAAATCAGAAATAGTTAAGGACTGCCATTAGGAAATCATTGTCCTTAGTTATTAAAAGGTTATTGATAAGGTCCGGATCCTAGATGAATGAGTACTTAAAGGACATTTTTCTGTAATTGTTCATTAGGAGAGACCAAAGATCTGGTGAAAAATGGAGTCCTGAGCTGATTGTTCTAACATTAGACATTTAAGAAACTTGTCAAGAACTTAGACAGGTGAGAGTAATAACAGCAACCACTAAGATGATGATGGGTGGAGGAAGACACGAGTATCCAGGTTTCTTAGCACTAAAATAGAAATATAAAACACAATTGCCTAGGAGAACTTTAATTTGTTCAGGAGAAGAAAATGGGAAGTGGTAAACAAGGAAGATTCTGGAAGACTTTCATGATTAACGAACAGCAAGGAAGGAAGAGATTTTGGTGTAAGACGAGCAATAGAAAATTGAGAAAATAGTGGAAGCATGCAGAAATGGGAAGGTGGTAACGGATAGAAGACACGTATTGAAGACAAGTCTATCTTTAATTTCATTTCAATTTTCATTGTATCCAGTTCAATTCCAATACTACAAGCTCTTTTAATTTTATCCAAGTCCGTTTCTCTTATTAGCAAATCAATTTACTTTAAAGTCAAGTCTTCTTTAGTCTTTAATTCAATCAAGCCAATTATATATACTAGTCCTTTAGTTTGTTAGCCAGTTCTACCAGTAATCATT
>CANYLF012279168.1:0-10034 GCA_948193215.1 Bocquillonia castaneifolia
AAAATCTTCTTATCCAACAGCATTAAGATCAATTGTGAATCCACAAGTATTCTTTTAATTTAATTGTATTTACCAGAGCAAATCGGGGTCAAAAAGGGGGATTCTTCATACGCACAAGCGTTTTTTGAGTTCCTCAACAAATTCAGTTCTAGAGACCTCTTCTTCAACTGTGGTCTGAAGATTCTTAATTTTCACAATCCCTTTCTCTAGTTCCTTATCACCTACAAGTACCATAAATGGAATTTTCGACTCTTTGGCACGGTCAATGTGCTTGCTAAACCTTGTACTAACAGTGTATTCAGCTTTCAACTTGGCATTCCACAGCTCACCGGCAAGCTCTGCTGCCAAAGGAAGTTTGCTTTTGTCCCCAAGTATGCTCAGTAGAACTTGTGTTTCAGTAGGTCGGGCAGTCTGCCAAAACACCAAAGAACAAGAGCCCATCAATTCCAATATGTCAGTGATGAAAATTTAGAACTATAATACTACTAGTTCAAGCTTTGTTACAAGTAGATTACTCACTCCAGAGCATTAATATAACCTGTTAACGAATATCATATAAAGAAAATTCCAATTCTTAGTTTCAATGGCATCATATGTACTGTTGTTTTATGAATATAATGGAAAATGGACTCAGCAGCTATTTCTTTTGAAAATTAAAACATAAAAATGTTGATACAGCTCAGGAGTTGGCAATTGCATAGGATTCATCAAGAAATAGAGTGAGAAGTTATCAACTGCAATAAAATTTAAGGCCTGCCCTTGTCATAGTGCAAATGAATCAAGGCAATGGGTACTTCTTAGTAGAGGAGACTTCTCCATTAACTCTGCTAAAATATAACAAGTAGACTAGCAAGTTTTCTTTGAAAATAAAGAAATATTGTAATATGCTAAGTACCAGGGAATTTTTCAAGTAAGAGGAACGTGCTTAACTTTTGAATAGGGTTGTGCAAAGAAAGTTAACTGAATCAATTGCTTCCATTCTTTTTCGAGCTGGGATCAATTGCTTCCATTTTGGTTTTTGTTTTCCTATCCTTTTCATATTTTCAAGTGAATTAAATCTTTCAAGCCTCACATTACGTTTGGGGTTTCATTGGGATTACCAAAGAAATTATTTTTAATGATGAGAAAAGAAAGGAAATGAAGATGTACAAATTGATGTTTGAATGGATGCTTAGAAATTGTAACGGATTATATTCAGGTCTAAAAAGTCTGATAACTCTTATTCCATCATTTCTGAAATAAAAGAAAATAAAATTAGCGGTTACCTACTCTTTATTCTTTCATTTCCAACTTCATGTAAAGTGTAACATCCAAAATGGGATAAATAACTCTTATCATTTGGTTTTCAAACCTATCCGTTGCAAACTTCGGTTTGGTACAAAAACAATGGGTTAAACTTATCCATGACCAACTTTTAACTTTGAATGCTCCTTTTGAGGGAAGATGGAAATGATCTTCAAGCATAAGAAGCCATGGACATAGTTAAGGATATTCAAGGATACATAACTATCACCCAAATCAGATATTGACATCCCAGTATGTAGAAATATCCAGTATTTATGAGAAGGGTAATCAAGCAGCTGACTGGTAATGCTAGTGAGTTCATGACACTAGTTATACGAGAAGTCTGGAATCAGGGTTTTCATTTTCCTTTACATTTTACCCAGTATTCAATTAGATAATTTTCAGAGATGCTAATTTATGAACTTCCTATCTATTCACTAACAAAATTTTAATAACAGCTGATGCTTATGAAGTGATGTCAGAAAAATTTTGCATGGCAGATGGCTCCATATAACTCGTCACTTAATAATAGTAAAACATTATCCAGTAATATCCAAATATAAAATGAAGGCGCATTAAATGCCATCACCTGGTTCTGGTCCTCCTCCATTATAGCAAATACTCGCTCAATTCCAAGACTGACTCCAACAGCTGGAACCTGCTTTGTACCAAACATTCCTATAAGGTTGTCATACCGTCCACCAGCAGCAATTGAACCGACCTGAATTATCAATAGGTTAATCATGTCATTCTCAAGAAAAAATTACACATGGCATAAGCTTGCATTAACCCATTAGTATTCAAAGGGGAAAGGAATAATAAAAAGCAAACAAAAAAGCCAGCTTAGCCAGTGTGAAAAAACTAAAGGTGCAGAGTCATATAGGCCAGAGCCATTTCCCAAGACTGATAATTTGAAATTTCCTATTTTGGTTTTGCATGCTAAAATTTTCCTATCTTCAAGAAAGAAAAGAATTGTGCAAATTAAAAGATAGGAATCCATATAGCCCCACCCCATTTGACTTGGGATTAAGCCTTAGTTAAGTTGATATGAGTTCTTAAGATAGAGAAAAAGACCACTGGCCTCTTTCCAAATATTCTATCCTCTCTTCTGGCCAGCCTCACGATGAACCATTAACCACAGTCATAGTTATTAAGGTGCAAGACACACTAAGGCGCTTAGGTGTCCTAGAGTCTAGGTGCAAGATACGGGAACAGGTGCAGGCCTTAGTGACATGAGGCGCAAAATGGAAAAATTTTAGTAAAAATTTAAGAATAATACTTAATGTTCAGATGAAAGTCGAGATATGAAGCTTTATGTTGATAAAAACAAAAGGCATTATTTTAAAGTTCAAAATCTTAAAAAAAAAAACTGTTGAGATGAATAGCATGAAAGAAGGGCATTAAATTGTTATTTATAGAGTATAAATTATCAGTAAAAAAAATAAGTTAATAGAAACTTAAAAATCTTGAGAAAAAGAAAAAGAAAAGTGATGTGTACTATTGTTTGAGAAATATGGAAAACATAGAAAGAAGGTTAATATGACAAAAGAATAGAAGAGAAAATAAATAAAAAGAGAAGGAAGGGAATCAATGTCTTGGTCTAACTTTTTATTCTTTTCCTCTTACTTTTTTTCTTTTTTGTTCTGGTAGCTACGTTTTCCCTTAGATTTTCTCTTCTTTAATTATTTTTTTCTTAAGTTTATTTTGTACGATTATGTCCATGATAAGCTCTTTTGGACATTAGAATGAATGGCTTAGATTGTCTCACTAATAATTAAATAAAAACAAAAAAATCCAAAAAGCTCAAAATATCACTAAGGCGCACCTCATTTGCACCTCACATCTGGTGTGAGGCGCACACCTTAGTAATCTTGTGAGCCTTTTTGGGCACTGAGGCACTAGGCCTTGAGCCTCATGCGTGCCTTTAATAACTATGGCCATGGTGATATCTACAGGAGCTGAATGTGGTCAGTTCATAATTTTTGGTATAAAACAAAAGGAGAATAGTTTTTATACATGGCCAAATGTTTAACATTTCCAGACCAGAACAACATTTAGGTCCTGGACTAGAAACCCTAATCATAGGTACCTTTCTAGTTGTGGTTAATTCTTTCATAAAATCTTGAAGCAAACTAGTGATTCATTGTTGCATAAAATCTTATTTTCTTGGAACTATATCACTAAGTGTATCATTTGTTCACCAACACTTTTATATAAACAGCAAGTTTTTCTGTTCTGCATTTTAGTTATAATCCTTATCCAATAAACACACCCAAAAAGTATAATTTATAATGTTCTACATGTGCTAATAAAGGAAAATAATGAGTAATGTAAGAAATTTAAAGCGAGGCAATGAAAGTTTGCCTGTATGGTCCCTTTGCGGCGCACAGCTTCAAATATGACTCCAGTATAATAATCAAGCCCCCTAGCAAGACTCAAATCAAAAAGCACTTTGTCAATGCACTTTGACTTTTCCAGAGCATCAAATAGAACCTCCAGCTCATCCAATGCACGTTTAGAAGAAGCATTTTCCAGAAATGAACTGCCCTCCTGTTTAAGCTTTGATAATAATTCCTTAGGTTGCCCCTTTTCCTTCACAAAAGTGCCAATTCTTTCTGCTACCTCAATACTTAACCCCTTCTCCTCAACCTACAGAAATTAAAAAATAACATTACTTGAAAAAATTCAAATCTTGGCAACACACCCATGCACAGGTACACACAAAAAGATCTTGGTGAAATCATCAGCTGAGATTATACAAGAAATAGATAATAGGATGATAGACAAGTAAAACAATTTCGCAGTTAATGACAACAAAAAAACAGATAAAACATTGAAAGAGAAAAAAAAAAGTGAGAAGGAAAGGAAGATCAGGATAAAGAGGGGAAAACTGAAATCACTAATAAGTAAATAAACGGAAAATAAACTTCAAAAAGTCAATATAAGCACACAAAAAAAACTGAGGAACACAGATATACGAGTATGAATGCTAGTTAATATAAAATTAGAACAAAAAGAAAATAAATTATAGAACATGCTTCCTTTCCAATTTGAATTTAGACTGCAAAGTTTTGATTTACTTAAAGTTTTCTTGTAGAAAAGGGAACCCTAAATAATAAAAAGAATAAATAATTAATTAAATGATGCATGTAATTCCTTTTCTTTGTCAGCATGAAGAGTATGGAAATCCATAGACTTCAGGCGCAACATTACATACCTTGATTTTAAATCTCTCAAATATCCTAGGCAACAATTTAAGAACTTGAAAAACTGGGAAATCAACAGCTCATGATCGTGCAAGACAGATGCAAAAATTGGCAACACACTTTACTACTCAATTGCATGTATTCAACATGGGTTTTACACATTTGCATTATATCTTGTCAAATTAAAGATACATATGCAATTCAAACCAAAATAAAATCATAAGTATGAATGATCCGTGTTAAAGATAAAAAATGAAGTTCTTTTACATTTTCATGTCTTGTCATGTTAAAGATACACATGGAGTTAAAACCAAAATAAAAAGCACAACTATATAACGACTCATGTTAAAGATACATATGAAGTTCAAATCAAATTAAATCATAACTACAAACTGGATTGACACTCTGAGCAATGAAGTTCGACTCAAAGTACTATCACAATAACTGAAAGTCGGTACATACTTGAACAGAATAAATTGTTTAACCAGGCATATTTTGTCTAGTTAAACAAATGTGAAGGATTTATTGGTGAAGAATGTCCTTTCATCAACTCAACAAAATCAGAATGACATAAAAGAAGGTTGGCTGCATTTTTTGCATATGCACTTACCATTTCTTTCTTAACTTGTGCAAATGATTGCTTGTCTAATTTGTCAATGCTTGAACAAATAGTACGGAACTTTCCAGGTGGCACTCCACAAATTTCTAACATACCATCCAACAATTTCCGATGGTTTAGCTTAACCTGTCAAATAAAAATAAAAGCATGCCGAGTAAGCTCTTAAGAAGCTCTATGGTCCAAACTTAGCTCGCAAAAAGCAAACAAAACTTCCAATAATCAACTTGGATCAGCACATTAAGCATCTTCAGAACCAAAGTACGCAAAGAAAGAACAAAATCATCTCATAGGCAATGCTTTAATCTTTGATCTGGAACTCTAATTTCAACATTTATTCTGATTTTCTCAAGAATCCTTGATAATAAAAGTCTCAAAGTGTTGCCATATTATCCACTCACTGGAGATGATATATTGTGTAACAAGAGTTGAAACATAAATTAAAAAGAATCAGCATTGCCAAATGCTACAATAAATGTAAATCACTTAATTTAATACATTATTAATAAAAGAAGGGGGGGGTGCCGCGGAAGGCAGTAAATACCTCATAATCTCCAATATCTAACTCATCAAGCAATTCTGTCAAAATTTTAACAACCTCAAAGTCTGGCCCCATTTCCTCATATTGACCAGCAATATCAAAGTCACATTGATAAAATTCACGGTATCTTCCCTTAGATGGGTTATCTCTTCTGTACACTTTAGCTATTTGATACCGTTTTAAGGATGTGATACCATTCATAGCCACATATCTAGCAAATGGAACAGTTAAGTCATACCGCAGAGAACAAAGCTCTCCACCCTGCAAAATGAAGGGAAAAAGTTGTAACCAGACATGACAGATTTGAATGATTATCTGTAACTCGTGTCTTAATCAAATAGCAAGCCAACCATAAGGTAAAAAAACAGAAGTTGAAGTTAAAAAATGAAAATGTGGCAGGTTAGCAAACCTAACAAACCCAGTTGAAAATGATTAATCAGAAGACTACACTCGCAATCTAATTAGCATTTGAAAATTTCAATTGTTATCCACTAGAAATCTTCACAAGTAAAAACACTATAATTAGACCAGGAATGCTTTTAACTATTACACCACCAGCCACAAAAAACCCAATCTAAAATGCAAATTCCTGCAGAATAAACATTAGCCTGAAGCACAGCCTTCTAGAGACAAACCTCAGTTCCATTTTCTTGTCCCAACAAATGAAAAGTGTCAGCTTTAACATGTACGTCCATATATATAATTATTTATCAGCAACAGTCAAAGGAAAAAAAATGAACGATAACTACAATAACAATCATAACAAGAATACCAAATAAATCAACAAAGAGATAAGACAGCAATAATAAAGACTATGCACATGCCCATCTGAGCAACAAATAATAATATATTTACCTGGTCAGCAAGATCATAAATCAATTTTGAATCTTCCCCATATTTCCCCATTAGAGTTTCTCTCAATTCAAACACAGGAGTGTCAAGGGCTGTGGCTCCATGCCTCTTAAAAACTTCTGTTATTATTGAAAATGCTCTCTCTCTTATTGCCATTTGTTCTTTGGCAAAATCACGAGTTCCCTAATATTAAAGATGATGTTTAGAAATAAGAATGTAGTTTATATTCAAGCCACATATGAAATAATCAACAGTCAGATGACATAGTTCATGACCCTCATAAATATTAATCTATACAAAGTTTACAAACCTTAAATATAGATATCAATAAACGCAAACCTTCTAATATAAATTTAAACAAACAAGCGAACTAAAGATAGAAAGAATGACATTCCATTTATATTTTCTATGGCAATGATTCAATAAAACATTCATATTATATGTATCATCTATCAGTGGTTCTATATACGAGACCTTTGATATATCTTCATATCATCTATTAACATTTATGAGAAGATTTACAAATTTGTTTTGACACTATCTTCAGGTAGAAAAAGTGAACACATTGAGAAATTCATTACAAAATGAGGAAAGGTTATGACTCTACTGCAGTACAAGAAAGTTCACTCCCTTGTATCCATTGGCTCTCAACTTCCAATTTACCACAAAAAAGGGTTTATATCTTCAACATAAGATAAACATCATTGTAGCATACAAATTTACATTCATTTTTGCAAGGCATTTCAGTTAAATGACGCTACTGAGTATTCACTCTCTGCAAATGTCATATAGCAGACAAAACTTGATCAGAACATGCATCCACATTTACTCATCTATCTGCTTAAATTTAAAAGGTGAAGTATTTTTATCTGCAGTAAACAAAGAATAAAACAAGACGACATGAGAATCTAACAAATGAGAACTTTCAAGTGCAATTTATTACCTTTGGAAGTTTGGGGAGTCTTCTACTTTCATTACTTTCCACAATCTCTTTCACTTTCTGTACCATTTCATCGAACTCTGGTTCTTTTGGATCAAAATACAACAAAAGATCTCCAACCCATCTTCCCAAAGCCTGCAGATTATCACTAGAATCCCCTTCCTTCCCCTGCAACCTATCCTTAATTAGTTGTACAGTCACGCTTGTCCCTTTCCCAAGAACAGTCTTTTTCTTCTTCTTCTTTTCACCCTTCTTTGCCACCTTATCATCCTTTCCATTCACTTCCACCACTTCGGCAGCCTTTCCGCTCGTCAATTCCCCGCCCTCAAGTGCAATAAACGCTGTTATCCCCTCCCAAGCAATAATCTGCCAAACAATCCCCAACAAAGCTTTCACTTCATGCATAAATTTTCTATTATCCTCCTCAAAACTCGCATCCAAGACCAGCTTATAAGCATTCATCAACAGACCCTCATTCACACATTTATCCTCAAACATACTAACCAAACCATTTCTCAAACTATCATTCCCAACTTTCTTCAGATTCATATTTGCCCTCAACAAGCTACTCTTACCCAACTTAAGAACAGAAGCAGCCAATGCTAAAACAGCAGGAATAGCATCATTGTCATAAACTTCATCACGTGAATTCAATGCAACCCGAGCCACAGAATGCACTAACTTCACAGTTTCTCTCAACCTCCCATTAATTTTAGGAATCTTCAAGAATAAATCATCACGTACTTTACCAACTAACATCGACCCATTAAGCAAAACCTTCATATCACCAGCAACACCAACACCATCCTTATCAACGTACCCATCACCACTATCCAACGACCCAAAAGCCGCTATAACATCAGCATTGCACACCTCACAAGACACAGCAGAAATGGCGTCAACAAGAGCAGCCAAACAAGTAGCTTCATAATCCAAAACTGCACACACGCCGTACACAGCAGAAGCAGCAGATAATTTCTCAATCAGAACGCGCTCCTCTTCTGTAACTTCCAAATCACCGAAACTCAAAGCCTCTGATTTTGAATTTAGGGTTTGCAAAATCAAATTAGGGATAAATGTGCGGACATTGGAGGAAGAATGGAAGAGAAGCTTGTTAAGGAGGAAGGTCAGAGAAGCGCGAATTTCGAGAGGGGTAAAATGGTCAATGAATAAAGATTTGAGAGAGAGAGTAGCAATTGATTTGACGTTAGGGTTTTGATCGGCGAGAAGGAGCTTATCGAGAGCTGACGAATCGATGAGTAGTTGGGATTTGGCGGTGGCGACGGAGTAGACGGAGGTGGAAGAGAGAGAGGAACCTTTGCCGCCGATGGTTATTACTTGTGATTTTGGGTCTGCCATTGGAAATGTGTTTGTTCACTCACAAAATGAATTGTAAAGAAGAAGGGAAGCTTTAGGGTTTTATAGTTGTTTCTAAAATGTATTCATCGGAAGAACGGCGCAGAGAGTTTTAAGTATTTTTGTGTGAGGCTCACGCTTTGTTTGGGTCCAAAGTTTTTCTTTTTTAAAAAAAAAGAAGAAGAAAGAAATGGAAAAGATGCTCGGTCGTTGCGTGAGGGAAAATTACACTATTACCACTTAAAATTTTTAGATAAAATTTTACAGAAAAGTTAATAGGCAAATATCACCTAAAAGTGGATATTTTTGGACATTTAAACCCAAAAGCTAATGGAAACCTCTTTCTTTTTTTTTTTCATCTCGTTACAAGCTTAACGAGTAGCAAGCATGGAACCATAAGTGCATAATACCATTGAAAGCAATTACTTCGATTCATCTTCTTCCCTTCCCCTCTTAAATGTGTTGGAGAAAGATAGCGTAATAAACCACACAGGTCACTATCTTTTTATTGGATTGCAAAATGGTCATCGGTTTTCAATTTGCTCACTAACGTTCTATTTTATTTCAATTTCAGATCACTCACCGAAATTGGACCCAAAATTACTGACGTGACAACAAAAGAGAGAATATTCCCCCAATATTCTGCCATGTCAGCCATACATCATTTGCCAACTCAAAATTTCTCCTTGCCTAGGTGGCATCTTCTACACATCATCATATACAATGAGAAAGCCCTAATCTCTCAAAATTACAATTACCCATTTACAATTACAGCAGATGAAATCTCTCTCAAAAAAATTGAAAACCTCTCTCTTCGTGCTCATCTTCTTCCTCTCTTTGCTGCTCATTCAAACTGAAACCCTAACCTAATACAATGAAAATCTACCATTCAGGAAACTTTCCCAATTTTTTCTTTTTCCTAACCTAATTTCTGCTTGTCTTCTTCCTCTTTTTGCTGCCCTTGTCGATTTCTTACCTTCTCTCTTCTATTCTTGATTTCTCTTCATTTCTCTTCATCTCTGTTCTTCTTCAGTTACTTATATTCTCTCTTCATTTCTGTTATCTTCAATTTTCTCATCTTTCTTCGTTGATTAACACTCATTGTTCGCATTTGCCATAAATGGAGGACCAAATTTACATTCCAAACTGTCATTGCAATGAAGTGGCGATTCTGAGAACCTCTTGGACTGATGCAAATACATGAAGACGTTTCTTTGGTTGTCAGCGTTACTAGGTTAG
>CANYLF012281474.1:0-17256 GCA_948193215.1 Bocquillonia castaneifolia
TTCTCTCTTTCATTTTATTTCCTCTCTTTATCAAACCAATTTCTTTAGACATATAAGCACTAAAAATTAGCCTTTTTATTTGTTTTGCTTCACTGCTATAACATCTCTATTCTCTATACATACAAAAGGTGCCGCTTCAAAATAATTCATTAGTTCTTAAAACATGATATCCATTGCCCCTCTTGAGCCACAACTCTCTTCTTCTTCTTCTTCTTCTTCTTCTTCTTCTTCTTCTCCTTCTTCTCAGAAACAGAATCCTTCATCTTCTGAAACTCATATTTTTAAATCTAAATTGCCTGATATTCCCATCTCTAATCACCTCCCTCTCCACACTTACTGCTTTGAGAATCTCACCGAGTTCTCTGATTCACCATGCTTGATTTCAGGTTCTACTGGCAAAATCTACACTTTCTCAGACACCCATCTCATTTGTCGAAAAACTGCATCTGGGTTATCGAATTTAGGCGTCAAGAAAGGCGATGTTATAATGATCCTCCTTCAAAACTGCCCTGAATTTGTCTTCTCTTTCATGGGTGCTTCTATAATCGGTGCAGTCACCACAACTGCAAATCCATTTTACACCTCCAAAGAAATATTCAAACAGTTAGATTCTTCAGGAGCAAAACTCATCATTACGCAATCTCTATACGTTGACAAGCTGAGAGATTCCGATCAAAACCAACCAAAACTTGGCGAAGATTTCCAAGTTATAACCATCGATGAACCACCAGAGAACTGCCTGCATTTCACAGTGCTTTCAGAGGCAAACGAAAAAGAAATTTCAGAATCCATTGACATCAATCCTGACGACCCTGTAGCTTTACCATTCTCTTCAGGAACAACAGGGTTACCAAAAGGAGTTATTTTAACGCACAAAAGCTTGATAACAAGCGTTGCACAGCAAGTTGACGGAGAAAATCCAAACTTATATTTAAAACAAGAAGATGTCGTTCTCTGTGTTTTGCCTTTATTTCACATATATTCACTCAACAGTGTATTGTTATGCTCGTTGAGAGCCGGTGCGGCAGTTCTTCTGATGCAAAAGTTTGAGATAGGAGCTCTGTTGGAGCTTATTCAGAAGCATAAAGTGTCGGTGGCTGCGGTGGTGCCGCCGTTGGTTTTGGCATTGGCAAAGAATCCGATGGTGGCGGAATTTGACCTGAGTTCGATCAGAGTAGTGTTGTCAGGGGCGGCGCCGCTTGGCAAGGAGCTGGAGGATGCTCTCCGGAGCAGGGTGCCTCAGGCTATTTTAGGACAGGTTAGTATTCTATTCAAAGTACAGTTAATTTAATGTTGTACACTTGGGGTTACTATTTCATTTTTTTGTTGAAATACTTCAACACGTATTAAAACGATATTAATTAGGTGGCTATATTTTACACACAAAAAAAATAGTCAATTATTTATTTTCATACAATTTTTAAATCATTAGATTGTTGTTAATTTTTTAGTGAAATCTAATATAAATTATTAAATTTATCCTTCCATGAAAATTATAATTATGGTGATAATTTATTTAATATGCTTTAGAATTATGTAAATTATTAAGGGTAATTTTAAAAAAAGAGTAATTACTATTAATTTTATAAGTGAACACTTATTATGGGATAAGTTAAAAATGTTAAAAAGGAATAATAGAATCTTTTTATAAAACGGAGGTAGTATAATTTATAAGTCGGAAACTTTTCCCTTTTTTTTAAAGTAAAGACATATAGTCAAATATCATAGCTGTTATGTTTAAAAAAGAAAATATATACCATAATTTCTTCAAATTTATAGTACTTTTTTTTCCTTTTCAAAAAATATCACTAAAGTTAACATTTTATTAATTTTTGAGTATCACTAATTAGAAGTCAAAAAAAAAATAGTACTAATTTCAACTTTCAGCTATATCGCATAAAGAAAAGGAATATTATTACTAAATACTAATACTAGTAATATTTTTCATTAGGGGAAGAACCAAAATAATCTTTAAATTTCTAATTGAGTAATTAAATTTATTATTTATATTAAAATTTTCAGCACTTAACTCTTTTAAGTCATATTTGATAACATAATTTAATGTCAATTTAATTTAATTAATTAAGTTAAAAACCACTTCAAATAATAAGTCAAAAGTTTTGACTTAAAATTTTTACTGAAAACTATAAGTGTTTGGTCTTTCACTATTATTTGATAAAATAGTTTCTGTAAATTTAAATTATTACTAAATTATCACTAATAAATCAAAAACTCCTTTTTTTTTTTACTTTTATACCCTTTAGTTGGCTTATAACACTATTGACTATTATATCCTTATATATGGTTAAAATTAATTTTTTTAAAATTAATTATGATTTTAATTGTATACATTAATGACTATAAATTAAAAAGTAGAATTTAAATTTTTTAAGATATTTAATGAAAAAAATTAAAAATTTCAGTGATTAAAGTTATCAAACAGTTTATTAAATTTAGTACTTAAAATTTTCAGCATTTATCGTATTCAGTACTTAAAATTCAGTACTTAATTTTTCAGCATTTAATTTTCAGTTTTATCAAATAGTACCTTAGTGTGCAGTGGCTATGCCACGTTGTTGGATGTGGTGTCAATTGACAAGCCCCGCTTTTAAGTTTTTCCCCTTTTAATATAGCCTTTCAAAAAATTCTATATCATGATACAAACTGTATTAAAATTTACTGAAATATAAGTACATGGTTAATTATTAAAATAATATATTTTTTTATCTTTTAAAATGTAATTCTCCATTTCATATAAAAATTTCAAACTCTTTTTTAAGTAGAAGTAAACTTTTTTATATAAAAATAGTTCTATTTTCTTTTCTTTTTTTTACCCAACCGTATTTTCTTTCCATTTTTTACCCAACTGAATTAATTTTTTAGCCTTTTTTTAAACCTTGCTGAACTAATTTTTTTAGCCTTTTTTAACCTCATTGAATCAATTTTCTAGCATTATTTATGAGCATACGTGTTGATAGAGATAAATTTTTAAGTATATCCTATATTTGGTAAAATTAATGAAATTTAAGTGTACATGAAATAATTTACTTATTTTAATTTTAGTAATAATTTTATATGCTATCTTTCAATGGGAACTAATTGAATGTATATATTGTTGTGTGCGTGCTCTTTCCACGTCCACTGACTATGATTGTTAAGCCAATTTCTAAATTATTTCCTTTTGAATTTTCATTCTACATGGTACTAGGTATAAATTAGTGACAATTTAAAAAAAAAAACATATTTCAAGATCAAAATATTGTCAATAACAGAAAGTTTAAAGAACATAACTTTTTCAACAACATTTTTCTGAAAAAAATGAGATTGTACTTTGATATTACTGCAAATCATTTCTAATATTAGTTATGTGGAGAGGGGCATAATTCCTTGGGGAGGAGGATGCTAATTTGGGCAGTGAGATGTTCTAAAATCCTAATTCATGCAAATCCACCAATTGTATAGGGTTACTTGTGACAAACGATGTATATATATGGACCTTAAACACAATTGGAGATTGAAGCTTAAGGTTAGCAATAAAGATGAGATATCTTTAAATGCAGATGCGGATGTTTAACAAATTTAAGTTTTTATTAGTTTCAAATTTCTTTTACTATATAATAATTGATGAAGATTGATATATATATATTGTATATATGTATATTGTTATCCCTTGGAAAAACATTTCAATGACGTATAAAAATAAAATGAAAGACGGAATTTTAGAAGACACAAACACAACAAAGCAATGGTATGAGCAATGACAAAAGAATTTATACAAAAGAAAGCTACGTAAATAGTAGTATTACTATAAAAAAAAAAATTGAAATCGTCTAAGAAAAATGTAGGGAAATATTAAATGCATGAATAGACCGATACAAAGACGAAAACTACACATGTGGTTGGAAAAAAAGGGAGTTAGAGTTTGTTTCATGAGAATCAATCTTATTAATTTATTGGAACAACAACAATTATTAATAATAAAATAGTGTTATGGCCGATTTTACGGCTAATAATGACCCTGAAAGTATTGTCTCAACTCATTTGCTAGACTCATGAATCCAGTTAATGTTTCTGACTTTCCACTTGTGCCTTCTTTTTCTTCCTTTCTTTTCAATTTCACAACGCCAGGTGAAATTTGTAAGTAAACCATTTTATTTTGAAAGCCGATTGAGTCAATCTCAAAAAAATGGAAAATGGCTGAAAGTCCTCAAGTTGCACCAGTAAAATAGAAGGACAAAAAATATAAACTGAAACGGAATTTAACTAACTGTTATCTCTAGGTGCAGTATGAAAAAAAATGAAACAAAAGAGTGAAAGAAATAAACAAAAGCCATTAGAATGCAAATTTCATTACACTTGATCCTAATATTTGGCCTTGTAAACAGGGGTATGGGATGACAGAGGCAGGGCCAGTGTTATCGATGTGCTTAGGATTTGCAAAGCAACCTTTTCCAACCAAGTCAGGTTCATGTGGCACAGTGGTTAGAAATGCAGAGCTCAAGGTCATCGACCCCGAAACCGGTTGCTCCCTTGGCTTCAACCAGCCTGGTGAAATTTGCATCCGAGGATCTCAAATCATGAAAGGTGTGTCATCTCTTCAAACATTTGGCTTTCCTTGTTTATTACAAGCAATTGTTTGTGTGCTGATGCACAAATTACAGGTTATTTGAACGATCCGGAGGCTACGGCAAACACAATAGATGTTGAAGGCTGGCTTCACACTGGAGACATTGGTTACGTGGATGATGATAATGAGATTTTCATTGTTGATAGAGTTAAAGAGATCATCAAATTCAAAGGCTTCCAGGCACGATTCCTCTTCTTAGACATTCTTGTCATGTCATGTTAAATAAGTTTCAAACTTCATCATTTGGCACACAAAACTTAAAAAGATATACATACAGTATTTAGGGCATTCCTAGTGTCTGCCTCATAAACAGAAATCAGGATTCAATTCCAGATACCTCTTCTTTGAAAATTTTCAATTTTATAAAGTTATAATATAAGTAAATGCCACATAAACATAAATGCATAATATGCATGCCAGATAGAAAAACAATTTTAGTTTGTATCAATAAATTTCTGTTTACAATTTGTTCAGGTGCCACCAGCAGAGCTTGAGGCCCTCCTTTTAAGCCACCCATCAATTGCAGATGCAGCCGTTGTGCCGTAAGTTAGATTCTAAAATATTAGTAATCATTTTAATTTTTAAGCAAAAGATATGTCAAAAAGGCACAAATGCAGTAAGCAAATTTTCTAACTCTGTATGTGCATTGTTATGACCAGGCAAAAAGATGAAGTTGCTGGTGAAGTTCCCGTTGCATTTGTGGTCCGATCAAATGGGTTCGAACTCAGTGAACAGGCAGTAAAAGAATACATAGCTGAACAGGTACTAACGAAATATCATCACTACCCTGTCACACAATCAGGTTCTAGTCTACTAGTAAACTGAGAGGCTTTGTTAAATATATAGCATAGAAGTCCATTAAGCAATCTATGCAAAATGACAATGAACGATCTGATTGAATATTTTGTGCTTTTTCCATCAAAGCAATGCAAGTATCTGAATAATGGAATCTGTTGCTAAGCATTATGACATTGTATTGTTCCAATCGTTCAGACATGAAAATAAACTTCAGCATTGCGCTTTCACATTCTGCAAATCAATTTATACCCCGACAGTCCAGATAGAATTGCTTCTAAAAGCATATTGATAAGATCTTTTGTATTTTCCTTCGAACAGGTGGTATTCTACAAGAAACTGCACAAGGTATACTTTATTCATGCAATTCCCAAGTCTCCTTCTGGAAAGATATTGAGAAAAGATCTAAGAGCCAAGCTAGCTGCATCCTCTCCATCATCTTAAAACTCTTTCCTCTATTGTCCTCTTTTAGGCATTGTGCCTCGTGGCGTGCATACAAACTATTATGGGTTTATGAGAACTCATCCTTTCTCAAGTTCTCCATTTTTTTTTCTTTAATTCGGTCTATTTTTCTCTTCACAATGCAATGTAAATACTTCTTTTTTGAACTTCATGTGATTTGATGTTAAGTTACTTTTGGGATGTTATATTGGAAGTTGAGGTTGGATTAGTTGCTGTTGGGAGCCAATCAAGTGGTTCAGAAGAAAAGCTCCAAAATGAAATTATTATTGTATGAGCTATCAACAGCTAATAGATAAATCAATCAGACCCTCAGTTCTTAATAAGAATGAAACGTGGATTTGTTCTAATTACTATTATTAGTTCTAAATATGGAAGATTACTTTTGTCACCAACATAATCATTGTTTGGTTTTTCTATGTATACTTTTTACACCAAAGAAGCAAGTATTTCATGATAGAAAAGTTGCAAGTGTCACGGACCAATTGTGCATTCAGCAATCCCGTTCCCAGCTTTCTGCATCTTTTCCCCCTTTCTCCCCCTCGTTTTTCCACCATGGACCACTCCACCAACAATAATACCCACAGTCACCATATACAGTGACTCAAAAGTTCAAATCTAGAATGTTTTACTCCAAATTCATAGCATTTTTTGCTGGGACCAAATAAACATGGAACTCATTGATTTTAAATAATTTTTCAAAATAAAAATACAATCCTAATAGGATTCCAAGGTTAACATGTCAAGACTTCTCCTAAAGTATGTTGTAATTATAGACAAACATAATCCAAAGTTCAATCACAAAGCCTATTGATGTTGGTGAAATTTGAGCAATGTTTCTCACGTAACTAAATTCATAAAATGAAAGCTATAGAATTCCAAATGAATTTCTTAAGATAACATGTCGAAAGATTAATGAATTATCAAGATTTTTTAAATTTATATGTTCAACTAACCTCAAAAGGAACGACCATGAAAGATCTTGTTAGGCCAACAACCATCCAATATGGACTTTCAGCTATTAATGTTGGGGATGCCTTAATGTTTTGAACTGTTGAAGCCTTAAATTTTCATGTTTTTTTTTATAGAGCATAAATTCAGAAATTAGCTGAATAATCACACAATCTACATGACTTCCCAATGGGTCGGTCATTTAGTACAAATGAAGGACAATGCAACAAGTATTGCTACTATCAAAATGATAACTAAGCCAAAAGTAGACGGCAAAAACAAATTCATAACGAAAATCTAATTCAGAAAATCACCAAAAAAGTATGATAATGGTGATTTGAAATCCTAATTGATTTGGTATTGAAACTTCATTTAATACACTGATTTTTGTTAAAATCACCAAGCAGGCATCTAGGATAGAAACAAGTCGAAAGACACAAACAAGGATTTCGTGGATACAGCAACCTTATAGAAATGATTAACACGGAAAATGAGAAGAGTACAAAAGTCCTAGTGATGATGATCCTGGACGTAACGTAGACCACAATACTTGCAGACAGCCGGCTCCTTCAAGTCGAGGCATATGAATTCAATAGGATGCCCAAGTGCAGGATTAGTGTCTGAGAAACAAGAAAACATGTTGCTGTTACCACAATTGCGTATGGTTATAAACTACTGTGCTGGTCAGTGCAACAACAGCAAACAACAAACATTAACCAACAAGAGCAACAGCAACTAACCTCCTTCACAAGCAACAATCCTGCCTTCAACCTTGATGGGAGGAATTTCATTGATCAATTCCATTGGAGATTTCTTCGTAGTATCCTGTAAATAAATCCCAATCTTAGTTACTTAAGTTTTATCCATAATATACATATATTTAAATTAGCACAGTAACCATGCCATAGACTGTATGATAACTACAGAAAGAACAGCAACAGCAAATCAAAACCCAAAACTTGAGCAAAAGAAACTAAATTAATGCTAATAAAAATAATTATCGATTGCAGGGCTGTTTGACAATGTTAACAGCAAACCCGTTAAATTACATTCAAATACAAAACTATATCATCGATTATGGAATTCTTTCGGGTCATTAAATGCATTAATTATTAAAAAAGACGATTTTTTCATTGGAATCCGTTTCCAATATAAAATACTGATTAAAAAAAATAAATGGGAACCCTAAAAGTTATGAATTGTAAAAAGATTTAGTAAATTATAGGGGAAAATGGAGGTAGTACCTGCATCCATTTAGCAGTGTGGTTGCTAATTTGGCTGCTAACGAGGCTGAAATGTCTAGTGGTTAACCCCAATTTCGACGATCCCTTCAGTGTTCTTAACAAACTCGATGCCATTTTTTTCTTCTAATTTTTGGGGAAGAAATGAGGTTTTTTTTTTTTTTTTTTCCTGTAAAGGATCAGAAATAAAGGCCTCCTTTGTAATTGTTTGTGAAGATTGAACTGGATCTTGACAAGGTTGCTATTAGGCCCATTAACAACACTTGTATTTGTTTGTATAGTATTGTTTAGACTTAACTGTCAAAAATTGCAACTCAAGGTGCATAATTTAGCTCTCCCAAATTAACTCCTAAAATTAATTCACCTTAATTTTGATTAATTAATCTTTTAAACATATATAACATGTAATTTTTAAGATCTAAAATAGAGGTGAATTGAGTAAAATTAACCAATTTATGGACTACGTAATTCAAAATTAATTGAACATTTGTACTTTTAAGGGGGGAATTGATTTGATTCTATTGGTGGGGTATTTTTTTCACCCATGAGATGGGATGCCCTTGATTTGTATTCTTTATAGACATGTATAGAAAGAGAATTATTATTATTTGGTCATTTACTAATTAATTCATTTTTACACTTGTAATGAAGGATGAGTAGAGAGGCAGAGATTTTTCTTATTATTTATCAACAGTTTCAAATTCAATGATCATGTTTCTCAAATTAAGCAACCTGACTAGTCATAGGAGAAGGAAAAATGTAACCACCAAATGGTCACTACACTAGTCTATAACTTTCACAGAATAAAATAAAGAGGCTTTCTTCTGCATTTGCATTATAATTCCTTGTAAAGAGGAAACTGGTAAACGTTCCATTTCCCAGTAAATCAAATATGAACTGTTCCTCATCAATAATCTTTGGGAAGTAAATACCTTGATGCTTTCTTGAGAATGGCACCCCATAATAAACCAACCAGAATTCTTCTGCCCTGGTTCTTTCAGTGAAGGGAGAGCAAATGTCTACACTTCCACATCAATATGTAGATACGCCACCCACAAATGACATGCTCCTCCTTGTGGCACACGGGCCATCACCATGCATTTACTAATTCAGCTGCCCCATCAAATGACTAGGTTTCTCCACATACCTTCGCCTTGTATTTTGCCTTCGAATTACGGAGGCCAGAGCTTTGCCATATAGTGAGAATGAGATGATGACAATAAAGTATAGATTCCAGATCACTCCAGCACGTCAGCTCTAGTATGCAATAACACAGCATCTGTTCGTGGTCTACTGTTCATTGTTCCAACAGAAAGTCTGGACTGGAGCATCGATCTCCCTTGAACTTGAGTCGCATGCTAGAGTGAAAATGGAGCTCTCCACCACTTGATCAGAGGAATAGCAGTGATAGCAAGCTGCCAATGATGTACCACCATTCAGTTCATGAGAATTCTTCAATTTGCTCTCCAAATCTGCACTCGTTGCAGATTTACCGCTGACCCACTAGATGCGTCCTAATTTTGCTCCGACTTCAAGGTTGTTGAGAAATGAGATCCTCAAATTGTTCATGGATTCCAAAAGAACTTCAGCCATAGATTCTTTTCCTGAAATTTTGTATAAATGCACACCAGCACTCATAATGAACCGGTCAGGTTCTACAGACTCCCTAATCTGCTCAAAAAAGTTTATGCCTTCTTCAACATGTCCATAGTCTATGTAACCTCTCAGCATAGTCCGGTGACAAGAAAGATCAGGACTTAAACCAGACATTAATAGTTTCTTATATACTCTTTCTGCCTCTACCATATGACCGGCTTTTGCATAAGCAGAGAGAAGGTGGTTAAAATGAGAACAAGAAGGCAGAATCCCTTTCTTTCGCATAGCATCAACGGTGTCCTCTGCTTCTGAGTATCTCAAACTCTGTGTATAAGCCCGAACAAGTGAAAGGTAAGTGAAGGAGTCTGGTGACCAGCCATCTCTCTGCATGGCATGGAAAAGTTCTTCGGCTTCATGATAAAATCCAGCTATGGCATACACATTGATCATAATGTTGTAGCTAACCTGCATTTTTCCAGTGAAGAAGGGTGAGAGAACTTTTATCAATTAAACACAGCCCATACTGAGATTTGGTTATTCTATAATGTACAGCCAACATTTCACCATTGAAATTGACGAAATTGTAAAAAATATTAAAAATTATCATTGAAAAGTTATCAGTTTTACAAGTTCATTGTAAATCCAGTGACAAGATATATGCCCACAACTCCATACACGTATATATATGCATTTATCTAACAGATCTCATTTTCAGGTGATGTCATGGAATGAAATCAATTATTATTAACACCATGCATTATGCAAGTTCCTCCAATTCCAAACTCTAAATTTAGTATAAATTTGGCAGTATATATTGTTAACGCACCTTCCCCGGTTTTATCCCTTCTTCCTGCATTTTGGAGAACAGAAGAGATGCTTCGTGGGTCTTACCTTCAGAGCAGACAAAGTAACAAGTGTTATAAAATGCCTTAGCAAATAAGAGAGAATACATTGGTAATCAAAGAGCCAAACTACCATAAAAGACGGTAGTAATTCAGAAGGAAGTGAATCTGCCACCTCATAGATAATATTCGGCACAACATCAGGAGCGAACATAATGCATGTAGTGATGATCACTCTTTCCACTCACCATAAAAGACAAAGTACATATAGGTTTACCCAAAAAAAAAACTGCACATAGATTGGAAAGTCCAATTCCTGCTTTCTGTGCCAAGTGTAAACCACATCCTAAAACAGTTTAAAAAAAAAAAAAAAAAAGACAATGTCTAACTAAAGTCTGCTGATATTTCTTTTGAAAGTCTGAAGCGACCATGAAAGTGAAGGATGTCTTTCTTTAAAGAATATTCAGATATATGACAAATCAATGACAACATAAATTTATAAGAAATTGGCTATCACTTCTTGTTAGTAGACACAGAAGTAAGTTATTACCAGCCTTGCCATAACAGCCAATCATATTCATATATGCCTTCTCATCCATAGAAATACCCAAGCTGCTTGCAGTATTAAATATCTCCACAGCCTTATCCAACTTCTCACTTCTTCCGTAAACACTGCATTGTAGTTAATCAGTAAAAGCTGCAACACAACTTCAGAAATATAGACAAGCACATAAGTATACAAACATCATTATTAGGAGTCTTGTTTCTTCCATCAAGATGTCACCTAATCATAGTGTTGTATGTCTGAATTGATGGAGTAACTCCTAAGGAAAGCATGCGCTTGTAGATGCTGGCTGCAAAACGCAATCTACCTGCAACATGGCATCCATATATCAATGCATGCTTTCTTGGTGTACTTTGAAAAATAATGCAAAAATCTGTATCAACCTGCTTCTAGCCCTGCCTTGATAAAGATGTTGTATGCCACAGTATCAAGCGCCATTTTATCCTGAATACTCTTCCAAATAATACTTTCTGCTTCTTGATGTTTACCTAGAAATAGAGAAATTCCTGTCACTTATCAGAATATCCAAAGAAGTAACTATATACTAGACCAAGAAGTATTGCCAACAAACATGTCCACTGTCACTGCCTGTTTATGAAGGTAAATTACTAACTCAAATGAGATGGAAGCTTTAACTTTTGAACCCATAAAAATTGCAGAAACTCAATAAAGGTGAATCTTTTTTTTGAATGTGAAACAGGTTCATGTAACATCTAGATACATACAATATTAAAAGAATATGTTAATGAATCTGAATAATAACCAAAGAATATCAGAAACAGAAAGAAATAAAATTGCTGTAAATGAATATAGATTAGAATTTCCTACCACAATTAGACAGTGCATTCACAATTATGCTGACACCCACAACACCCAGATTGAGCCCTCTGTCAGTTACTTCTTTATACAGAGAGTATGCATCTTCTGATTTACCACATCTGGCATATGCATCAATCATTGAATTAACTATCGGTTTTCCACAAGCTGGGGAATCTGCAACTGCTGCAAAGACTTCTTGAGCATTCTTCAGTTGTTGTTTTTTACCATATAAACTAATCAATGAGGCAATTACTTCATCATCTAATCTGCCACCTAGCTTGGTTGCTTGAGCACTAAGAACCTCAACTTCAGAAACATCACCTAGGTATAATTATAAATGGAGAAATGTTAGCCCTCAATAAAAGAGGGGAGCAAAAGATGAAAAACTATATTAAATGCATACCACACCTTGAATTTATAGAATAACAATAGAAAATAAAATAAAATCTTATAGAAGTACAATTTAAATAATAGCATTGATCGTAAAATCTAAAATACGTGTTTTATACCTTCCTTTATCAAGTTGCTAACTAGTTGATTCACAGTACACAAACCACCAGAAGTCTCAAGCAACAACTTCATGATCTCTTCCATCTTACTAAAGTTACCGTGTCTCATATGCAGAGTAAGGATAAGCCCCAGAGCCATAGTGTCAAGTTGATCAAGGGCCATGGAGTTCTTGTATTCCTTGTGTTCTTCATGCATGATATTAAAAAATGCCAGGAAGAACCTGCTATTTTTTAAAGATTCATTCGTACCCATCTCTTTTGTCAGTTGTTTAACATCCCTTAGCATTCCTTCCTTGCAAAGTACTTTAGTAACTGTCTTGTAAAGCTCCTCATCAAAATCTATTTGATCTTTTCGTATTTGGCTAATAAAGCTTTTAGCTTTTTCATTCAAGTGCAACCTTAGATATAAATTGAGCATGTCATTACAAGAACCAGCATCAGGAAGTCCAGTCTTCGATAGTGCTTGAAATGCAGCTTCAGCAGAGTCTAGATCTTCTTTCATAACATAACACTGCAACAGAACAATATAAGCAAATCTGGAAAACCAAATGTTTCTAGACTTCATCATTCCAATAATGCTCAAAGCTTTTTCAGGATTCCCTGAATTAAGGTGGACTTGTGCCATTGCCAAATATGTTTTCTCATCACTCAGCAGACCCAGTTGTTCAATCTCTTCAAAAGTTTTTTGAGCATCATCATAAAGTCCAAGTTTCCCATATATTCTAATAAGCAGTCCATAGATTACTTCATCAGCTGCAATTTTCTTGCTTTGCATTTCCATAAAGAGAGAAAGAGCTTTAGAAAAATCTCCATTTTTGTAATACATGGTCAGAAGTGAAGCACATGTGAAGTTACTTGGAACTAGTCCACGAGATATCAAGTCCTCATATAATCTCCCAGCTTCATCCCAGTTACACTTTTTGGTACTTACAGTAATAAGCAAGCTATAAGTCACTTCCTCAGGCACATGCCCATTGCTCTTCATCTCATTAAAAATTTTAAAAGCCTCTTCATGAAGACCTTCCTTGACAAGTGAACTGATAATCACAGTATACGTAAAAGTATTGGGTGCGACCCTTTTATCCACCATTTGCCTCCACAACTCTATGACCCTGCCATGAAGTGATTTCTTCTGCAAAGAGGACAGCATAAAGTTGTAAACTGAAACTGAAAGAGTAATTTCCCTTTCTTGTATAGCAGAATAAAAGGAATACATAGCCTTATGGCGTCCCCATCTGGCATATGAACACAGCATAGTACCACAAGCAACTTCATCTGGTTCACACCCTGCTTCAAGCATCTCCAAGAAGGTCTGTTCAGCCAACTTGATCTTCCCAACTTGTCCATATATCCGCAAAACAATTGTGTAGACTATTACACTTGGGTAGTAGCATAACTGTTAGAGCACAAATCTGTCATTACATGAAATTAATTTCCGGACCTTTTTCAGAAAAAAAAAAAAAAAAAGGAAAATCCACAGAAAATAAAAGGTGAACCAAGCTTCAGTTATTTGGCAAATAAATGGAAATCTAAAGCTATTACAACTTACAAGCAAAGCCATCTGCACATACATCAGAAATAAACCACCAAACCTCCAAGAAACCAATGATGACAAAATATCAATTTGAAACAAATACCATATCTCTACTCTATCATGGTAAAGCACAAGCTACCTTCAAGAGACACAAAACTGTATATGGAGATTCAAAAAGACTTTCCTGTAGTTGTTTTACTGTTTATCAATGACAGTGAATATCAGAGGTGAAGTTACTAAATTACATTCACACACTCTAACCTTAAACTATGTCCCGTGCTAAACACAGAAATACAAGTCATCTAAACACAACAAAAATGTAGAATCGACTAAGTATAGAATGGCCAAATCATATAATCCATCTAGTTAAAAAGACAATAAACCCGATATTTGGAAAAATAATTATCCTAGAATTCAAACACCTCTCCTAAAAAAATCAATAAAATGATCTCAAAATGCATTCCTGCGTTATGCATATTTTACTTCTTTCAAAATAACTCATCTTTAAACTCAAAAGAACTTAAATTGAACCAAACATATACTTTTCAAACATAAAAATCAACCAAGAAAAAGAAGCCCTTATCAAGCCGAATAGTTACAGATTACCAACTTTACAACAAGAGAAACAGCAAACAAACCTGCAATTTCATCCAGTAAAAAAAGTCTCTAGCTTCTCTCCAACCTTTCTGTTCCTTGAGAACAACACACATCTCTCTAAAACTCAATTTACCCACAAAACCACTCATCACCAACCTCACATTCCTCTCTTCTTCTCTTTTCCCAGCCAGAGCTCTCACAGTCTTGATAGCAGCAACCACATGCTTCCCATAAATATGGCCGTTTCTATCATCCTCCAAGTACTTAACCATCTGTTCAGGCGTTCTTTTTATCCATTTGGGTGTTTGTACATGTGGGCCTTTGTGTTTACGTAGCAAGCTTAGGTATTGAGCTTTACCTTTGATTATTCGTCTTGCGTTATCATCTGAGAGTGGTTTTTTTGCGTTTTTTGATCTGGGTTTTGGTTTTGATATGTTACCATCGCTTAAAGACCATGGGTCTGAATGTATTGATGATTTTACTGAGAGCTTTGAGCTTCGCTTTGATGTTTTGTGGGGTTTTGGATTTTGGTTTGGAAGTGGAGGGAGAAAGGAGGATTTGAGAATGATGGAATTCATTTTTTCGTTCCTGCGTTTGTTTCTCGGGAAAATGGGAATTTCCAGGAAATTTTGTGGAATGGGAGAAGTGGGAATTTGTAGGAGATTTTGGTGAAGTGGAAAATGGAAGTGGCTATGTTTCAGTGGCATTTTCCTGAATTCAGAGAAAGAGAGGGAAGGAAGGAGAGGATAATGTCTAGGTGCTTGATATTTTTAAGGCTCGCTCATAATTTTTCTGGGTAGAAAATTACTTAATTTATTAAAAAAAACTACTGAATAATAATAATAAAAACACATAAATTAAGGTGTTCATAAGAATAATTTACGATATAACCTTTTTATGCAAAAAAGAAACTAAATCTGTAGCATTATAATATATAAATAAATAAAATAAGATTAATAGTTGATATGTATGTCCACATAAATAAGCTTTAAATTAGTATTGAGAAAATGTATTGTTAGAAACATGTATTTGATATTTTATATGCCTGTGAATATATACTGAGACATTTTTATGTCGTTCTATTTTTATGAGTTTTTTTTTTTTTTTTAAAATGAGTGCCTTCATTAATAATAACTAACTAATATAACTTGTAATAGACAAGTAAACTTAACTATAATAAAAAATACATGTAGATCATAAAAAAAATAAATTTTTACATTAAAATTTTTCAATCGTGTTAATGGAACTATTGTAAACATCATCTCTATAGTTGCGATGAGCACAATAGAGAGAAATACAATTCATTCGATGACTATATTAAACCGGAAATTGACTTTATCATATTAGTCTTTGAACGAACTGATCTCTTGCATATTAGATTCACACTCTTCTCTACTTTCATGATAGAAGACAAATAAATTTCTATCAAGGAAGACAAAACAAAAAAAAATCATAATATTTCATTAAAATATAAAAAACAGATAAAAGAAATTGAGAATATATTTTATTCTTATCGAAAAATGATAAGCAAACAAGAAAATTAATGTTCTACATAGATATAGGGTAAATGGGTGGGAAGGTAATCAGGGTTGAATCTAAATTTTTCTTGTTTGAATAGGGAGTTGAGAGGGAATGAAAGGGGAATAGAAGATAAATGATTTAAGCTCATTACCCTTGAATGGGTTGAATTTGTTTACACCCCAAATTGGGATGTAGAGGGGTTAAACTTATGAAGAAGTATAAAATTATTGAAATGTTTAAGTTATCCTCATTAAAGGTTAAAAATAAAATAAATTAAAGGTTTTTAGGTCATTTTATTATTTACTTTTCTCTTCTTTTTTTTTTTAATCCAAACACAATTGGTTATCTACCCTTCTCTCTCTTCCCTTCCCTTTCTAATACCTCCTATCCAAGAAGAAAACTCAAAGAAAAAGACACTAGGTTTTTTTAGGCAAAAGGTATAAATAGGCCCTTAATGTTTTTATCAAGAATATTTAAGCCCTTAAACTTTGACTCTGTACAACTCAGTCCTTCAACTTATGAAAATCGGTACAGATCAGCCCCTTGGAAAATGAAAAAATTAACGGAGTTAGTCAGAGGAGCTGGTTTGTACTGATTTTTATAAGTTTAAGAGTTGAGTTATACCGAGTTAAACATTAAGGGCTTAAATATTCTTTGAGAAAGTTAAAGGATCTATTTATACATTTTACATTCTAAATTTATTAATTTTTAAATTATTTCACTTTTAAAATATATTAATAATTTATTAGATTTTAAATTGATTTATAGTTAATAAAAATTTATATTTTACACCACAATATATATTAATAAATATTGATTTTATTAAATTTTTATACTTAATTTATGATAATTTTTACTTAAAATTTTTCTGTTTTAATATAAATGCTATTTTCTATCTCAGTGAAATTAGTACATAAATTTAAATTATAATAAAATTGGTGACACTTTCAAATAAATTAAAAATATAAAATATGACTATATCTATATAAAATAAAATACATTTAAACAAAATATCTAGGTTATATTTAAAATAGATTTAAAAAATATATTTAAAATAAAATTCATTTATTCAAAATATAACCAATTATATTTTACCTAAATGGATTTTAACCTTATAAAATTTGTTATTATATATTTTTAAATATTTTAAGGAGATTTTTTATTCTTATAAAATCATATTATACATTATTAATTTATTTT
>CANYLF012282694.1:0-11752 GCA_948193215.1 Bocquillonia castaneifolia
ACCACCTCCAACTTTTATTTCTTTCAATTACGCCCTTACTACTCATAATCACTAATGAATCAACCTCAATTAACAAAATCAACATACTAATGATGTCAATTAACCACTAATACATGTAATTAAATTTGGGTCTGTGACAGAACTTATCTTCCACGCGACTGAGAGGTTCAAAACGTTTTTAAGGTTGAAATCAAAATTTTCATGCCATAACTTTTCATATTTTATTTTATGACTGTATATGAATCTTAAAAGCGATTAAAATTAAGCTAGAAAGATACATATTTGATCTTTTTACATATGTGAAATGGTTTTATCTAAAAGATTTAAAAAAAAAAATTAAAGAGAGCATCCATCAAGCATCTCTAGTTCTCTCTTAATGAAGTTCATGCGTTCTTCATTGAGAGGTTTTGTAAAAATATTAGCCAATTGATTTGTTGTATCAATAAATTCTAATATAATATCACCCTTTTGCACATGATCTCTCAAAAATGATGTCTAATATCTATGTGCTTACTCCTAGAGTGTTGAATAGGGTTCTTTGAAAGATTTATAGCACTAGTATTGTCACATTTGATGGGAATATGATCAATAGATAATCCATAGTCTTTCAATTGTTGTTTCATCCATAAAACTTGTGGTCCACAACAACCCGCAGCTATGTATTCAGCTTTGGCGGTTGACAATGCAACACTTACCTATTTCTTAGAACACCAAGAAACTAAGTAGTTGCCTAGTAGTTGACAAGTACCGGAAGTACTTTTTCTATCCATCAAACTACCGGCGTAATCTGAATCAGAATATGCAACAAGATCAAAAGAAACACTCTTAGAATACCATAGTCCTAAATGCATAGTGCCATGTAAATACTTTAAAATTCTTTTAACGGCATGCAAATGTGATTTTTAAGGACATGCTTGAAACCGAGCACACATACATGTAGCATACATAATGTCAGGTCTAGATGAAGTTAAATAGAGAAGTGAGCCGATCATACCTCTATATTTCATTTCATCTACATTCTTACCCTTTTCATCTTTGTCCAATTTTGTTGTTGTACTCATTGGTGTCTTGCTTATCTTGCATCCCTCCATGCCAAATCTTTTGATTAACTCCTTGGTGTATTTGGCTTGATTGATGAAGATACCTTCTTTGCCTTGCTTGATTTAAAGTCCTAGAAAAAACTTGAGCTCGCCCATCATACTCATTTCAAATTCTCTAGTCATACACTTGGCAAACTCTTGGCAAAGTTTTTCATTAGTAGCACCAAATATAATGTCATCAACATAAATTTGAACAATAAGTATGTCATGTTTATGCCTTTTTATGAAGAGAGTTGTGTCAACCTTTGCTTTCTCAAAATCAATTTTGCAAAGAAATGAACTAAGCCTTTCATACCAAGCTCTAAGGGCTTATTTTAAACCATACAATGCTTTAGTTAGTTTGAAAACATGATTTGGAAAATCAAAACATTCGAAACTGGGAGGTTGTTCAACATACACTTCCTCTTCAATAAAACCATTTGAGAATGCACTTTTAACATCCATTTGAAAGAGTTTGAAATCCATGAATGATGCAAATGCTAAAAGAATCCTAATGGCTTCTAATCTTGCTACGGGTGCAAAGGTCTCATCATAATCAATGCCTTCCTCTTGGTTGTACCCTTTGGCAACTAATCTAGCTTTGTTTTTAGTGACTTGGCCTTGCTCATCCAATTTTTTCATAAAAACCCATTTAGTGCCAATAATTGGATGATCCTTAGGCCTAGGAACTAAGTCCTAAACTTTATTTCTTTCAAATTGATTGAGTTCATATTGCATAACAAGGACCCAACTTTCCTCATGGAGTGCCTCAACAACATTTTTAGGCTCAATTTGAGAAAGAAATGCAAGATTAGAATCTAAGAGTTTAAGTTAGTTTTGAGTACTTACACCCTTAGAGGTTTCACCAATAATATTGCCTTTAGGATGATCTTTAGGAAATTTCCAAGCCCTTGGAAGGTCTCCATGCACTTGTTGTTGATGCACTTGTGCTTGATCATTTCTCGATTCTTCTAATGCATGTTGTTCTTATGGTAACACTTCCTTGTCAAGCTCCTTCTCATCTTTAAGTTCATTGCTTCCAATGTTGAGCTTTTCAAGATTACCTAAAACATCATCACAAGAAACAGTACCTTTCACAAGATCAAGTTTACTAGATTCATCAAAGGTAACATGCATAGACTCTTCAACAACTAGAATTCTTTTGTTAAAGACTCTATAAGCTTTGCTTGAGTTAGAGTAACCTAAGAAAACTCCTTCATCCGATTTAGATGCAAATTTTTCAAGACAGTCCTTGGTATTAAGAATGTAACACTTACAACCAAATACTCTAAAATATGAGATGTTGGGTGTTTTACCATACCATAGCTCATAAGGTGTTTTATTTAAAATAGGTCTTTTAGAAACACGATTCAAAAGGGGACATGATATATTGACGGCCTCCGCCTAAAAATAAGTTGGTAAACTATATTCATTGAGCATTGTTCTAGCCATCTGAATCAACGTACGATTTTTACTTTCAATAACACCATTTTGTTGAGGAGTTCTTGGACATGAAAAATTATGGGAGATACCTCTTTTTGAACAAAAATTTTCAAAAGCTTCATTTTCAAATTATTTTCCATGATCACTCCTTAAGGAAGTTATAAAATATCCTTTCTCATTTTGAATACGTTTTGCAAAACATTTAAATGTTTCAAAAACATCACTCTTATGAGTAAGATATGCAACCCAACAAAATCTAGAGTAGTCATCAACAATGACATAGGTGAAGTGCTTTCCACTCAAGCTAGCTATTTGTGAAGGTCTAACCAAATCTATATGAAGTAATTCAAGTGGTCTAGAAGTACTTAGGTGATTCTTTGGCTTGAAGGAGGATTTAACTTACTTTCCTTTTTGACAAGTTCCACATATCTTGTCTTTGGAGAATTTTATTTTAGGCAAGTTTCTCACAAGCTCCCCCTTGCTAAGGTAATCAATTAAGTCCATGCTTGCATGTCCAAGCCTTCTATGCCAAAGCCAAGCATCATTGCTAATAGATACAAGACACTTCACATTTTGGTTAGAAAGATTGTATAAGTTAATTGTATAGGCATTGTTAGTTCTTTTGCCTTTGAATACTACTTCATTATTCAAAGATTTAGCAACTAAACAAGTATTCAAATCAAAAGTGACCTTGACTTATACTAAGAAGGTTATGCTTTAAACCATCAACAAGAAGCACATTTTCAATACAAGTAGAGGAATCCTTACCAATTGTGCAAATACCAATTACCTTACCTTTGGCATTGTCACCAAATATTACCGATCCTCCATTTTTCACCTCCAATTTAGAGAATAAACTTTTCTCACCGGTCATGTGCTTGGAGCATCCACTATCAAGATACCATTCATTTGCTCCCATTGATGTTTTTAGGCATACCTACAAAAGAAAATTAATTCTTTGTTTTAGGTACTCAAACAAGTTTGGGTCCTTTGGAGTTAGCATTTTCCAAAGTGTTTAAGCTCAAGTGCTCCCTCCTAACTTGAAAAAATACATTAATGTGTCCATGTTTCATACAATAATGACATTGAATGTTAGGAGAAGAGGTCCTTTTACTTAAATTCTTTTGCTTTGTGTGATGTTTCTTAGGGGCTTTGCCTTTGGTGATTGATTTTCCTTTAGGTTTGCTTTGAGGTTTGTCATTAGACTTGCCTTTTAGCTTTCCTTTAGGTTTGCCTTGTGAGGAATTAATCCTCTTGGCTAGTAAATCAATTTAAGGCTTGTTTCCTTACTTAGATTTAGACTTCCGAACCTTGGTCTTAGCAACATCAACAATTGAAACTTGTGGTGGTGATGATGATTTAACAAATGTGGTTTTAGAAGTCCCATAGGATGTTGAGCATTCATTGAATCCTAAGCCATGTCTTATAAGGGGAGGTCTTTGAAATACCAATAAGGTGTCTAGATTTTCCTTTCCCTTATGAAACTTGACAATGGATTTCCTCAATTCTTCTACCTCACATTTCAATGTGTCATTCTCTTTTGCAAGAGACTTCATTCAATTGAGTTTAGATTGAGTTGTAAGTAGTTGACTTTTAAGTTCTCCGATGGAAAGCTTAAAAATCTCTACTTGTGCTCTAAGATCATTAACTTCCCTATTACTTGCCTCACAAAGTTTTTTAGCACCAATTTTTTCATGTTGGAGGCGAGTACATTGGGTATTAAGATCCTTAATAAGCTCAATGGGATCATCATCATCGGAATCATCATCACTACTACAATTGGAAGTATAAGAAGGAAAAATAAAAAAGTAAGAGGTACTTAGTTCATTTGCAAAGTCCTCTATGGCCATGAATGCAAGGTTGGCAACTTCACTCTCACTTTCCTCTTCACTTTCACTTTCATTTTGTGATGAGGAAGGAACTTGATCATCTTCATCCCATCCGACACTAAAGCTTTTCTTGTGCCTTTCTTTGAGTATTGGACAATCTGGCTTTATATGTCCCTTCTTGCCATATTCAAAACACTTGATTGAGGAACTACTCTTCTTGAAGTTTTCTTTCCTCTTATTTCTATCCTTGCTTTTGCTAGATGACCCTTTTCTTTCTTGAATCATCCTTATCACTCTTTTAGAAAGCAATATGATTTCTTTTTCACTAGGACCATTCTTTCCTTCATTATTATTGCTTTCTTCTTCTTGAGAGGTTTTGAAAGCAATATTTTTCTTCTTTTCATCTTTCCTTTCGCTTGCTTCTAGCTTTTCATCTTCATCATGGTTCATCTCATAGATTAAGAGATTACCTACGAGCTCGTCGGTTCTCATGGTGGAGAGATCCTTTGAATCTTCAAGTGAAGCAATTTTGGCTTCAAATTTCTTCCTAGGCAAGGACCTAAGAATCTTCTTGTTGACTTCACCCGGGCTATAGATTTTGCCAAGTTTTCTTAGCCCTTCCACCAAAGCTAAAAGACGATTTGTGAGTGAGGTGACATTTTCATCAGCTACTCTCTTGAAGGTTTCATATTGATAAACAAGAAGCTCATTTCTCTTGTTCTTTACATCGGTTGTACCTTTGTGATAGTTTTCCAACGTTTTCCAAATGGCATTGGCAGTAGTACAATGTAATACTCTAGCACATTCCTCTCTAGATAAAGAACCAAGCAAAATAGACATAGCTTTATGGTTCTTACCGTTGTTTTTGCGTTGTACTTCCACCCAATCTTTTCTATCAAGTGTTCTTGCCTCCTCACCGATGGTTGTGGTTGGTGGTGTCCATTTGATTAGAACTTGATCCCAAACATCAATTTGGTCACTATCTAAATAACATTGTATACGAACCTTCCAATATGGATAGTCACTTCCATCGAAGTAGGGTCTCAAGCTTCCAAAACCATCACCTGACATCTCTATTGATCTTCAAGCTCCCGCTTAAGGAATACTGAGCAGTGAGGCTCTGATGCCAATTGAAGTGCCCAAGAGGGGGGGGGGTTGAATTGGTTCGAAATTAAAATTTTAAAGAGGTTTTGGAGAATGAACAAAGTTTATAGTGGTTCGGTCTAACTCTTGACCTACGTTCACTTCTCCCAAATACACAATTTGGGGTTCCACTACCATAAATAATTACAAGGAGATTTCAAAGGCTATCTCCAACCTTTATAAAGAGAAAAACAAGGCTCCCTTAAAACCTAGAGTTTATAAAGGCTTACTCCAACCTAGTGTTTGCAAGGCTAACACCAAACCTTCCCAAGTGTTTCCCAATCCTAACAAGATTGACACTTGAACAAGATAGAAAGATCACTCAACCCAAGCAACAAATTCTCTAGAGTTCTAACTATCTACACACCATAAATTCACAAATGAATTTATTTATAAAAAGATTAAAGAAAATTAATTGTAAGAGTTTGGCTATCTAAGGATGTGTGTGTTTTTTTTTAACCACAATTAAGAGGGGTATTTATAGCCATAAACCCTAAGAAAACTAGCTGTTGGAGGCTAATCAAGTTGCTTCCAACGGACAGAAAATTTCAAGCAAAAGTCAATCAATATGTCCGTCGCGTGGGTGATGGATTGATCACGTGCGTGATCCTTCTAACGGTCAGAAATTTTTCAAGTCTCACGTGCGTGATCAAGTCCATCATTGGCGTGATGAAGGCTTTCTGAAATCATAGCTACTGGAACTTTGATCTCTTACGTGATGCTTCAATCATGTGCATGATTGAACCAAATCTTCCAGGTGATCAAGTTTTATCACTGGCGTGATGAGGACTACCCAAACTTGAAGCTACTGGAACCCTGGTCATGTTGGTGATGATTCAATCACGTGCATGATGGTAGTAAATCTTCCAAGTGATCAAGTTACATCTTGTGCGTGATAGGCATCATCACGTGAGTGATTGAGTCTGTCACTTGCATGATGAGGACTACTCATAATTGAAGCTACTGGAACTTTGGACGCTTACGTGATGGTGCAATCACGTACATGATGGCATATTTGTCTAGAGAGCTAAAAAGTTGGTTGCCTCTTCACGTACAAAGATCACGTTTGTGATGGTTCTCGTGATCCAATCACGTTGGTGATGATACTATCACGTACATGATGGAATGTTCATCCAGAGAACCAGTAAACCTTTGGCTTTATCATGTCTTGCGTCACGTGCGTGACTTTCCTCATGATTGACATCACGTGTGTGATGAGGTCTGTCTCCCACGCAATTTACAATTCATGTTTTAATATTTGAACTTTTGCAATATGAATTTCAACCTACACACTTAGAGAAAAGATTAGATACAAAAGAGAGGTTTGTCAAGCTCAAAATAGGTTAGAATGAAGACCCATAGGCCAATAGAGTGAATGATGTGTTCTAACTTGCTTCGCTCTATTCAATGTTGTGGTGCATGATGATGTTGATGGATGATCACAAGTTGATTCATGCCTTATGCATAATGATTTTTGAGAGCCAAGAGAAATATCCAAAATTTCCTTTTGTTTTAAAGGCTTTGAAAGAGAGGATTTTAATTCATTATTTTTCTTTTTAAGAATTACATTTTCTCTTTTCAAGTTTTCATTTTCTTTGAAAACTTTTTCTAAATTTTGTGATTCTTTCTTAAATTCATCTTTGTCTTTTTGTAAATTATTTTTAGACAAAGTTAAGGAAAAAATTTCATCTTGCAAAACTTTAATTTTCTTTTCAAAATTATCAATTTCATTTTCGAAAACCTTGTTTTGCTTTTTGGCTTTCTCAAGATCATTATGAATAATCATGTATCCATTTAATAATTCATCAAATGAAAGCACGTCATCATTATCATTTATATGATCAAAACTAAAAGAAGCAGAGTTTGATGTTACCTCATTGACGTCATCTTCATTTGATTGTTTACTTGAATTTGAGGATGTTGAGCATTCCATGCTTCTTTCTCTTTAAGCTTGTGTTTCCTCTTCCTCATTCAACAAAGCAATCAAACTAGCATCATCATTGATCGAGCAACATTGAGAGCTTTCCTCTTTAGCCTTATACTCTTCTTGTTGATATGAGAATGTTTCTTCAATATTTGTACACACATCAACTACACCACAAATGTTGGAGCCATATATGGAATTAAGAGAATTCCATATATCATGAGCATTCAAGCATGAAGAAATCTTAGCATATGCATCATCACACAAAGAGCTTCTTAAAATGTGCATTGCTCTAAGATTTGAGGAAAACAAATGCAAATCATCTTCATTCTAATTTGCTCTTGGAATCTCCACGTGTTTTCCATTGATCCATTTGGTGGGTGGCTTCCATTCTTCCTCTACACAATCCTAAGCATCTAGTTCATCACTATCAAGATAACATAGCATTCTAATCTTCCAAAATGAAAAGTCATCACCATCAAAAGAAGGCTTGAGACCATACAATCCACTATCACTCCCCATGGTTGATCTTTGACTCCCAATTAAGGTAGAAATGAGCAACAAGGCTCTGACACCAATTGTAGAACCCAAGAGGGGGGGGGGTGAATTGGTGCAGAAATAGAAAATAAAAAGTTACTTCAAGAATGGATTAGAGATGAGAAAATAACACAAAAGAATTATAGTGGTTCGGACCCAACTTGTCCTACATCCACTCTCCCAAATACACAATTTGGGGTTCCACTATCCACCAAGGATTACAAGGAGATTTCAAGGCTATCTCCAACCTTTACAATGTGAGATTTCAAAGGCTATCTCACGACCTTTACAATGGAGATTTCTAAGACTATCTCCAACCTTTACAATGAAGATTTCTCAGGCTATCTTCAACCTTTACAAAGAGAATTTCAAAGGCTCTCTCCAAACCTAGAGTTTACCATGGATAACCCCAAACCCTTACAAGAGAGTTTTGATAAGCTAACTCACAACTTAGTGCTTACTAATGCTAACACCAAATCCAACCCAAGTGTTTCCCAATCCTTACAAAGATTAAGACTTGTACAAGGTAGAAAGATCACTCAACTTAAGAATCAAAGGCTCTAAGGATCTAACTACCCACACACAACCAAAACATACAAAAATTACAAAGAAATTGATTCTATGTTTGAAAGATGTTATGGGAGCATTATGGAGATGATTGTTACTCCAAAATACTCATATTGATGGGTATTTATAGGCTCATAAAGAGTTATGACCGTTGCCCATACTCCCCTATCAAGAGACACCCTTTTTCGGGCTGCTTTTTGGCTTGTCAGAGTGTCCATCGCGTGCAAGATGCTCTAGTCGTGGGGGTGACATTCAAATCTCCAATGGATACTTTAGAATATGACCATTGGGGCTGTCTGAGCTCTCCATCGCATGGGTGATTGATCCATCGCGTGCATGATGAATCCTTCCAGATTTTGCATACTTTCTGGAACTTTGGTTGCGCTCGTGATGGTTCCCGTCACGTGCATGATTTTTCAACACCTATACCTTTTTTTAGAAAGCTCCAAATGCTCCGATATTTTTATGGTAGACTCTTAAGACGTTATCTACAATTTTGTATCTCACAAAATGTTTTCAATTCGGCCATCTTCATGCCCTAAAAAATCAAGACATTTTAGTGCTCCGATATTCTAAGTACTGCCCACTCCAACAGCCATTTCTCCCAATCTACAACTCCTTTTGATGTGATTTAAAAGCCATATGAAACTAGACTTCAAAATATACAACATCCTAAAATTTCATGTTAAAATTCCTTCTATAGAATGTTTGTTGTCATTTTTTACATGACCTATCTGCATAGTTTTCTACCTGAACATAATTCACTTAAAAATCTAAAACTCCAAAATTAATGCTCCAAATTGAATTCCAGTTTTTGATCTAGATAATAGACTTCCATAGCTTTCCATCCATATATAATTTGACTATATATCATTTCAATTGATGTGTCAAAAGCTACTCCAAAAACTGGCTTAGTGTGCAGTCTCACAATTGGCTTCTTTGGATTTCTTCAAAGCTTGATTCTTCAATCAACCTTAACCATTTTAAAACTCTCCAAAATCACATCCTAAGGTTCTAAACTCTAAGCTCTCACCTTTTCCCATGTGTTTTCATTAGGTTCACACTTAAACCTATCCACCTAAGCTAATGTTTACACATAAGCTTAATGTTGCTCTTAACCCAAGTGTTTTCTTAGGAAAGGAACAACAAAAACAATGGCAAAATTCTGAGCATCTACTTCGGGGTCTGGATTGATGAGGACTCCAATTTCATTTTTGAGCGTCGGTCTGATGCCCATTAATTTGATGAAACATGTAATTAGCATTAAAGTCATAGTTAAGAGTATTTGGATTTGGTTGCATTTTAACTGTATTAGGCTCCAGCAAACCTTGCTTTTCTAACCTCTTGAAGATCTTCGATGAGGGCTTACTGAGATTTAAGCAGCACTAACATTTGTTGGACTTTATTCAAACTTTATTGACTTGTGCTTTCCTATTCTCTTCAACATTGTATCCATCATTAATCAAGTCTTGAATCTCATGCTTGAACCTCATGCAATTGTTAGTGTGGTGACCTAGAACCTGATGGAATTGGTGGTATACATTGGAATTGTATCCAGGATGAGCGAGTGTTTGGTGAATTCTTGGCTAATTCATACTTAATAATTCCATGCTTTTCCAACCCTTGAAAGATTTTTGAAAGAGGTTGGTTAAGCTTAGAAAACTTGCGCGGGCTTGGAACCATATTCATCACCTTGGTCGAACCTATCTGAAGACATTCCTCTCAGGTTAGCAGCATATTTGGCTCCACCACACCTTGGTGTTCTATTTCTCCAGCGGTTCTTGATGGTGGTCATTTGACATTCAATCTCTGCCTTTGAAATCTCGGTTTACAAAACTCATTCATGTGATTGGGGAACTCTTCTAATGGCATGGGGATGGCCTCCTTGTCTTTAAACTTCTCAGGATGGCTTGCAACATGGTCCAAAGGTTGTTGTCCTAAGAAGTCCCTCAACATGGACTTCACTTCATTCCACACTATTTCATTGATATGTTGGGCATCCAAGGTGTATCTAGAAGGATTCATGTTGCTACAAAATAAAGGGTTAGCATGCTATGCCATGTATGCAAAGGATGCATGAATGCATGTATGGATGAATGCACAAGAGCAAGCAAACACAAGTAGCAAAAGTTAGTCAAGCACGTGTACTACCAAGTGATAAGAATTCCAACCTTATTACTCCCACACACGTGTTCATTTGGCAAGTCAAGATTCCTTGGAATTGGGTTTGGGCCGTTGCATCAATAGGGGATGTTCTTGCCGATATAGTATGCACAGAAGCATAGAAACACTCAACATCCGAGCCAAACAATAAGTTATTACTATGCCCTTATCCCATGTCTTTGTTTTAATGAATGCCCTTAATGTTCCCCTTGTTCCAAGGCAGATTTAGCAATAGTCAGGTATAATTAGACTCATGCACCAACATCCCTTTCTTAGACGTAGTAATTAAAGTTGTTCTTCTAAAATTCTAACTAATCCTATATTTGCCTCTAGCGTTAGTGAAACGACCCGAAACCAAAACAATACAATAAGGTGCAAAATGCATAATAATAGTAATTAATCTTAAATTAAAAGTCAATTAAAACTCCCTTTAAAAAAAATTTCTGAAAAATGGGGTAACAACGATCGTTGTTGACTAAGCAATGATCGTTGTTAAATGTACAACGATCGTTGTCAAGTGTACAGTGATCGTTGTTAAAATCATGAAAAATGGCTGAAAGTTTCAGCAAGATACACGAGCTCGTGGGAATCAATAACGAGCTCGTTGTTAAAACAGCAACGATCGTTGTGAACAGTGCAATGATCGTAGTGAACCAAAAATCACCCAAACGAAATTTTTGAATAAAAATCACAACTTAATAACAATATTTTTGACTTTCCTCTGTAAAAATAATCTCCAACAGGCTCAAAAACAATGTAATCATATAACAAGCTTTCTCTCATGATATAACACAATAAAACATATTATTAGTTTATCAAAAAACTCATAAACACCAATCCTCAAATTATACAAACATCTATAGACATCAGTCCCAAATTAAATCTATCCCCAAACATCAAACCAAATGCAGAATAGTGCTAATGAGTATCCACTGGCCAACCTTAAACACCTCTATTGCTTTATGCACTTGGCTTTCCAAATCACAAGCTATCGACATCCTGTAAAAATTATGCCAAGGGGTGAGCTGGCAACTCAATAAGCATTTAATCAACTAATCAGGCATATA
>CANYLF012285132.1:0-10582 GCA_948193215.1 Bocquillonia castaneifolia
TGCTTGTGTGTGTATATATGAATAAATTATTTAAAATTAACTGTCTTCATATCGATTTATGAAAGATAATTTATTTCTTCTCATATCCATTGTTTTCTAGTTTATCTTTCAATTCTTTTTATTAGACTATTATATTTTTAGAAAAAAAAACGTTATTAAGTCTTTATTAATACCTTTTTTTTCAAAAAAAAAAAGTCTGTATTAATACGTTTTTTTAACTATGTTATTATCTTTTAAGTTTCATATCATAATTTATTTTAAAAAACTTGTATAAATATCCGTATCATGTTAGGCATTTTTTGTTGGAAAAACAATTAACTATGACTAAAAAGTCTAAAATCCTGCGAGTTTGAGACTGCATCCAATAGAGTCCCTTCCTTTCATCTCTTGAGCAACAACAGTAGAGCTGTAATTTCAGCCGAGCTTTCAGATGTTCGGGCTCTGTTTATTTACTGAATGAGTCGAGTTCAAGCTCAAATTTTAAGCTCATTTAGTAAATAAGTCGAGCACCATTGTGCTCATGTAGTGTTCACGAACCTAACCGAGTTTTTATCGAGCTTGATTTTTATTTTATAAATATTAACTTAAAATATTTTATTATTAAATTATTCTTAAAGTGATATTCACAATTTAATGTATATAAATTATAATTTAAATATGAATTTATGATTATAAATATAATAATGACTATTTTTAATGATTAAAAAATATTTATAATTTATATATTTATTGATAAATTTGTTTTTACTTATAAAATTGATATATAAAATATAAATATTATTGATTAGTTTCAATAATTTATTTATAACTGTAAATACAAATGTTAAATGAATACTTATTGAGCTTGTTAATGAGTTTTTAATGAACACCTAATCAAGTTGTTCACGAACGTAAACGAGCTGAGCACCTTAATATTTAAACTCAGCTCAGCTCGTTTAACTAAACAAAAAGAAAATTAAGCTCGAATTCATTACCAAGCCGAACACCGAGTTATCATGAGGAGCTCGATTCATTTACAACCCTAAATAGCAGCTTTTTTTGACATGAGATTCTACAATATACTAGCGCACTAAAATATTACTTTGCAAAAAATTTCTCTAATTATTAGCATGTACAAAACATTTTTTTAAAGAAATTATTATTTATTGAATATTATAATTATTAAATATATTAAGTAAAATGAAGTTGGTTCTTAAAAGAGTAACAATTAATGGCTCAAGAATTATATTTTATAGAAAATAATGTGATATTAATACATAATAATTATTATTTTTCAAAAGTTTCATTTGAAAAAAAAAACATGACATTTAATGTTTTTGTCATTTTAATCATATATTTTTTTATTTTAGTAATTGTATACATAAACTTTTAAATTTTACAATTCAATGCATCAATGAAAAATCTAGTAAAAAAAATTATGTGACAACTAAAATTTCACAAGATTTTGTCAAATTTCAACTGCATGTTAATTTTTTTTACTGGATTTTTTATCGGTGCACTAATTGTAAAAATTTAAAAATTTGTACATATATTCAAAATTGAAAAGATATGATGAAAACACTAAAGTTGATATATTTTTCTAAAAAAAAGCCTTTTCAAAACATATTACCATTTTTCATAATCACCCATATTAAGCTATTAAAACACTTTATCAGAATTAACCTACTAATCATTTTTCAAAAAATTATTTAATTTATAGAATTATTAACACCAACAAAATAGATATTTTCAGCATCCGGACAGGTGAGTATGGATCCTAAGGCTCACCTTGCCCTCCATGGCTGTGGCTGAATTGGTGTCTTAATAATCTCATCAAGAAAAATTAACACGTAATAAATATGTGTGTGTGTACTCATATCTAGTGATAAATTTCTAAACTTTTGACAACCAGAACGTGAGAAACACAAAGTCGTAGTGACTTAACCAATTACATGTTGATTGGCAATTTAAAATCAAAAAAAGAATCCCGAATTTGGATGTCTAATCTTTTCTGTCATATAAAGCATCCATATAATCATTATAAAAAAAGTAGGCACGATGTTTACATATGCATAGGAGAAATATCCATTCAGTAATTTCTCTACTAGAATAAGAGAATATAATGTAGGTAAACTTGTTTCTCATCCCATATATATTACTATTATATAATCACAAGTCTGAAATTTGTACAATCCCGTTATATTTGTACAATTCCTTATACATGGCCAAAAAACAAAAAACTTCGGACCGCCGGCAAAGAAGCAATAACAAGTTGCTACAAAGAAAAACAAAATCTCCCATTGCCAAAAAAATAAAGGTTAAAGAATGAAAGAACTTAACAAGAGAACGAACACAACCTAATATCTGACTGCTTACATACAACGGAACTGTTTGTTTCTAGAAAATAGCAGATCCCTCTACCTGCCTGTTTTTGACTTGATAAAGGGGAGTGTCTCATCTAGCCAAAGAAGACTATTGTTCTCATATGCCTCAGTAGTATTAGCAACCAGCAGCTTTTAGGAAGTGATCATAAGGGCTCGATGCTGGTAGCCTGAAGAAATCGGGAAGGTGTTGATATTCTGTTGTGCATTGCATTGGGAAATTTCCAATGGATAGTGTTTGCAGATATGCAGTGGACTTCTGGTCGGTGAAAGGATCTCCCTCCTGTAATTTCAGTCGAGCAAAGTGAAGTCATTGTGCTGACAGCACGCACAAAAATATAAAAGCATATATGCACGGAGATATCTGAGTATGTGCAAGTGGATATGTTAAAAGTTGGTAAAACTGCATTGGCAACAATATAACAACCAAACACTCGCCTTCATCTTCTCCTCTCTTTGATTCTGTTGAGCAATGTTAATTAAAAGGCCCTGCTTCATTTGTGTGCTTATCACATTAGACATCTTCATTTCCTTTCCCACTAGAAGCGTCTCACAGTGAAGTGCCATCTCCCTGTAAGGCACATCAGGTGCAGTTACAGACATTCTTCCAACTTGATGTGCTGCATCCAAGACCTGTACCAATGATGCATTCTATCAGAATTGTGATTTTCATTGTTTTGTTTATAACTTTCTGAAAGCTTTAATAAGGAAGACCAGGGTAGGTAGCAGCGTCATAGTATTTTTAATGACACATTCTTAACATGAAATTTTCTTGCAAAAGATCCTTTGTACTTCTAAAATTACAAGCATGACATGGGGTGGCAACTTACTGATTCCATAAGCTGATTAACGCTCAATAATTTATGGTCTTTACTGACCAAACCGTTATCAGTTTTGGCCTGACCTTCAAAAGAATCTAGAAAACCATCTTCATCTAGTGTTAAAATTGGAGCATCCTGCACGACATATCAACAAAAGCATTTCAATCCCAAGTATGAATTAGAATAAAGAAGGAGAAATAATGGAGGGCAATGACATCTATGACACAAGAATTTTTTCAAGCAACCTGATTTGCTTGTTGAAAAGAATCCATAAACTGGTCTCCCAATGGACATGCGTCATCAGGTATGAATTCGCTAAGAAGTTGTTTTTGCACAACAGACGATTCAGACTGCAGAGAAGGACAATATTCAGGACCAACTATGCATGCATGTAAGCCATAATGAGAAAAATTATTGAGAGGGAGCACATAATACTAGAAGAATTGCAAATACGGCTTTACCTCTGGCAAAGCAAAGCTCCTCACAACCTCAGCAGCAAAGAATTCCCTACTTCGTTCCCCTGTAACATCTATCTCTGAAAGGAATTTCAGAGCTGAATCATCATCCTCCTTGGATCCATAAATATTTGTGGAGTGATCAGGTCTACTACTAATACCCTTTAACTTCCCATCCTCAACTAATTGCAAAAAAGGATCAACCTGATAAAAAAATACATGTAGTCAAGAGTAAAGTTGGATTTTTCTACCACAAGAGAAATGATAACAGCTAAAAGGATGGAGCTCTTTCGGCTGTAAAAGAAAAAGAGTCCCAGACAAGGAATCTTCATAGCAGCCGCTTAATAGATGGTTATATTGTTTAACCAAAAGAGAATTGTTGCTTCACCATGTAATTGCAATTTCATGAGCAACAATTAACTCACCGGTTTGTCTGCAATTACTGCCTTAGCACAGTGAAAAATTCTGACAATGTCATATGCTTTTGCTGAAAAGAGAATCATTGAAGTAGCCAAGGTAAAGAGGGACCTACGACGTGATGGTGGGAGTGGCACTGCAACAAAGTAGAAAAATGTTGTTAATTACAGAATAGGCATCCATTAGATTTTGTTGGAGAATCTAATCCACATCAGAAAAGAATTTGAAGTTGGGGCGGTATACTAGTGAAGTAGATGGGATCAACACTCTTTAGGTCCATCAATACATTTCTACAGATTGCAACAAATGTATAGTACTCCTAATCTTTAGCGTATAAAGTAAATGGAAAATAAGTTTGTAGGCATGAAGTAGAATCTAAGTACACCCCAACCATTTCTTCAGAGGACCTAGACTAACTTCTGCATGCATTAAATACTTTAAACTTCTTGTAGCAACCTCACCGAACCAAGCATGATTTTCTAGCTGAAAAATAAGTTGTCTATAACAATAGAATTATAAAGACAAACTTAACAAACATAAGCATGCAGGTGTCTGTGTGCGCTTGAATCAAAGGCTGAAACTGTCAGGAATCATAAATCAGCATATTTAGTAAAAGCAAAATGCCTTAGAGATTAGTTGACTACAAATACAATATCTATCAGGAAATAATACAGCAGTTGTCAACTCATTTAGATAAAACCAATGGCAGTATAAGTTTCTACATCCAAGTACTGGCAAGAAAATTGCCCTCTACAAGACAAATAAGTTCCATTTCTGGACTATTGCCAATTCAGCCTCAGGTTTTATTTCTTTTCCACTCACATTTATTAATATAGATACCTTATTGCCAATCATGAACATAAAACATCCCTCAAAGAGCAATCCCCAAATTTGATCCAAAATTCATACATAAAATCTAATCATTTCTAGAATAAAACTTTAGAGAACTCACCTTTTCCACTAAAAGCAATGTTTCTCAAGGAAAATGCAAGCTGAAAACTTCGAATTAAAGACTCATGACTGGAATTCTGTAAAAAGAAATAAAGTATAAAAAATGAAAATTAAGGAAAAGCGGATGGGAATAGAATATAATGCATCAGCCAACTCAGACTTCATGGGAAATCATGTTGGAAAAGTGGGATATGTGATCAAATTAAAAAACCTGAATCTAAGTCAATTCTTACTAAAACAATATGTATAGTTTGTGTTTGGTACTTCAACCTTCTAAATTCAGTTTATATTATAACCTAGTCATATGTTGTAGGCTCAAAAGTTATGGCATGGCAACTATGGATGATGAAGCACATTTTAGCTGTTAAAAATGGAACAGTGAAAATGATAAGAAAATTACTTAAGAAGATCATCAATGAAATCAGATCTATTTTTCAGAATTTTCTTATTCGTATTATACTAGAAAGGCAACTTGTTTATAGACATTGAACATTGTAAAATAGCAATTCCTTCAAAAGGCTACAAAAATGAACCCTCAAAAAATTACTAATCTATTATTGTGACAGATCAATCAAATCATTACCTTGGCTCGGGAGAACAGCAATACCAGGCCATATGTATGAGCAATTGCTTCAAAGTTTTCAGGTGTATTTGCAGGAGAAATGGACTGTGCCCAAATTGATGACAGCAAGAGACTTATCTGATGGCTACTCAGCCTTAGAGAACCAGCTTCCTGATGTTCAACAGGCATAAGATTAATGTAAATATCTATGATTGACTAAACTGACACCAGTTTTAAACAACCGATTGCAAACTAATCAGCAATTCTCAACTTAAAATCATGGGCCAGCAATAACATGAAGCAGATGATTTTACTTCTAACAACCAGATTACAGGATGTATGACGTGGAGCCAATTTAGCCCCAATATGTTTCTTGCTGTTGAAGCTAAAAGGCTGCACTCAGCACTAGATTATGAAATTTAAGCTAATGCTTGGCTCATTGCTAAACAAGTTAATTGGAGCAAGATGTAGTCTAACTCAAACTTAGCTTGTCAGTTATGTGAACAGCTGCAAATCAAGGATCAAATTTTCTGATTAATATTGATAAATGAATCAACCAAGATTCATGGAGTAAAATGATTTGCTTTTCATCAGTGTGTAATATGGATAGCATGTAACAACTTTCAGGTCAAAAGCTGAAAATAAACACATCACTCCCAAAATATTGTCATGTATGATTTTCAAGAGGTTTAAGAATACCTGTTGTTTTTAATAGTCGTGTATGATAGAATGCACAAGTACCAGTACCATATTGTAATAGAAGTATTGATATGGTACTAAATACTTCTACACAACTTTCTCTTAGTAAATTTTCTAAATAAGTATTTACGTGTATTAAGGGTATGTTTTTGCTCCAAAAACGAAAATGAATAAATATCAACATGAAACTACAAATCAGGCTCATATCTTTATTTGGTCAATCCTGAACTTGTTCAAGAGTCTATAAATTACCAACTATGACCATCAATAAGCTGAGTCTTTAATGAGCATCCATGTCTAGTTACATTAGGAATTTAGTTGTCCTAAACTTCATTCACTTTATGCTTCTTTCTTAACTATTATTTAGGAATATTTTTATTATTTTAGAATTCTTATTTGATTACTCTTCTATTTTAATTGGTAGAATTAGTTTTCCTCTAGGATTTACTTCAACTAATATAAATAGGATGGTAGTATACAATATTAGGCAGTGTTTTTTATTATTATTTCAGTTATATTTTGAGAGGTTTTTTTTTTCTAACTCTAGCTAGCTAATGAAAAAGAAATGCTCAACCCTTGTTCATTAATTATTAAAGAGTCATAATTATGACAGTATCTACGGGACCCGCTTAAATGATACACCATTTGAAATGGGAGCAAATTGTCTAACTGATGCATACGTTAATATGTAACTGATGTACCTTCACATAGCCATAAACTAGTCCATGGTCCTAACCCAGACCCGCCTAGTCATGGAAAGTAGGGTGTCATGACAACTATTATTCTTCTATAGCCATAAACTAGTCCATGGTCCTAACCCAGACCCGCCTAGTCATGGAAAGTAGGGTGTCATGACAACTATTATTCTTCTTTCAGTTGAAAGAAAATAACCAATTTTACATCGGAAATTGTATGTTTCTTGTAAGAATATTTAGCAATTTTCATTTAATTTATCTATCTGCAGTTAGGCTATATATGCTCGTCTGGTTTTGGTTGAATAAAAGTTTTGACAGTGATAAACTAGATTATATATAAGTAAACATAAGATAGATAAGAAACATAATGGTGATAACACTCCCAAAACTTACTGTTTCGTTATTTGAACGGGTTACAGAATCTTTGTTTGCAGCTAAAGATGCAGGATGATTTTTCACATTGTAAGCTCCAATATTGTCTTGACCGACATTTTCCATAATGGAAGGCTTCTCCTTCCTTAGCTTCTCAAATAGAGCAGCTGAGGAAGAAAAGACAGAGACAGTTCTTGAAAGAGTCAGTAAATCTAAGCCTTTCTTTGAATCAAGATTAGTTGAGGATAGACGAGGGGAAACTGATGACGGCACTAAAACAACAGAAAATATGCGATGAGCTCCAAGTCGTATTTCATGTTCAGGATGTACCATAGCTGGCAGTAACTGATGAAATAAAGCCTCAGGGAATGCCTGGAAACAAGGAAAAAAACATCAAAATAAGCTAAGAACGCAAAGGTACAAAATTCAATTTGAATAACAATAAAATCCATGTTTCTGGATTTACCTTGTTTTGATATGACAAGTTCGGTATGGAAGCTGCAATTTGAGCAGTACGATAGACAGCGGATATTGTTGCTCTGCCTATAACTGAAATATTAGAGATGTTTTCCAACATCACAGCCATCACATCAAGAATAGGGCCTGCATCTCCAACCTGTTTGCCAGAAGCAGCCAGTTTTTATCTATTTAATAATCCAATCAAGACTAATTCCACCAGGAAAAAATTTGCAGCTACAGAATACACAGTGAAATAATGGAACTGGAAAAATAATTCAAATCTCACAGAAAAACCCAATCTCCATTTGAAATCAGAGCTCATAAACAATAAATCTTTTAAATGTGAATTTGATTAAAATGCTATTGGAGATGAGCACCACCTTATATGATAATTCTGTAAGACATTTATCCACCGCTTCTCTAAAGTTTTTGTTCCAATTTTTTGTGTCAGCTCCCAATTTTTCATCATCAAGTGAGGAATGTATACTTTTCCGCCAATGCCTCATGACATCACTCACGGCACCAATAATTGCTACAGAAGACTCAACCTTTGCATGTTGAGCAAGAGAATTGGTAACATCAACAATGTCAAGCTGCATGTTGGGTTGTTTAAGGACATTTTTGTGATCAAGATGCTTAATCAATGTAGACAGCAGACCATGTGTATTTTGCCCTTGAAAACGTAACCAAAACAATAGAAAGCAGGATTATTCAATGACCAAGAAATAAAAGGACAGCGAAATAGGAAATAATAATAAAACGCTTCATATTTAGAAAGAAAAACTCAGAAACATGAAACAAAATATAATAGATTCCTGGAGTACCAGAATCATCCATTAAGAACTGCATATCCTTTAACACTGTGAAGGCCAGACCATATTCAGGAGACCATAAATTTGCATTATCAAAGTAACGGAACAATGATTCCAAGACGCGGCGAATATTTGTGGCCTCCTTCCCTAGCTGGGCCATGTTACGCAAGCAAACCCTAGACCAAAAGCAGGGATTCTGTGCATTCTCACTGCCAAAGAAAACAATGATCAAATCTTAAAGCAAATGACGGACATTATATATTCACCTAGAGTATTGTGAAAAGAAATTACACTGTCACATTTACTTCTCCTTTTTCATTTACAATTGTCCTACAAGAAGGAACCCTTGCAATGAACTCTGGTGGAAGACTGACATGAATCACATGACCCTCATTTTTCAGCACTTCTTCTACCCACCTATTCGGAGGACCTTGCTTGTTGATATCAAGTTTCCCAGAAATTGTCTTAGAACATCCATAGTTTTCCAAGACAACCGAGACAATCTGTGTAGTGATTTAGAATATACATCAGTCCTATATTAAATGCATAGAAAATTATTGGGACCAATAAATATCAGATTTCATAAATGTAAGAATGCATTTAACGTATTTGTTTAAAATGGCAGCGCATGCCCCTTCAACATCATTACATAAAGAAAAATATGTTCATCCACTTTTATTTTGTGCATGTCTTCAGGACACACACACATATATAAAACATGTAAATGCACTCAGATAAGCTGAGCTCTCCAAAGAGGATTCCTTGAATAGCATTTTTACAAACAATCAAGCATGCGTCATTTGCCCATCATTTTATCAGGTTCCTCTATTCAAACAACTCCCTTGCTAAATGCAGGAATTGGAGAGCACTGAAAAAAATCATGAGTTATGCTCTTGGTTTTCTCTTTCTTTTTTGGTTATGGATGACACAGCATTCATGCTTTCAGTTCATCTTGAGTTTCTTTTTCTACAAATTCATGAAAACTAGCAATTATTGAATTTTTCATGCGCAAAACTTAGATAAATGACAAAAGTTAAATTAGCAAAGGTAATGAGATGGCTGATAGATCATCACTAACAAAAGATATTCGTTACAAAGGAAGAGAAACAGCATCAGTTGCAGACACGGTGTCACTGTATTGAGGCATAACTCAGAATCTTCTCAAGAAAAATGTGTAAATTTACACTAATACTTAATTTGCCAAACATATAACTAATTTTTTTTTTTTTAAAAAAAGTCCAGAATGTCAATACTCCCAGTGCTTATATTAATATTTATATTGAAAAGATATAATGATTAGCAATATATTGGACTTAAATTATTAAAATACTCCCTCCATCCCAAAATAATGTACTCTTTTTTCTCTTTTGGCATCCCAAAAAATGTACACTTCTGTGTTAGAAATGTAGTTAACTATGAATTGTCAGAAATACTTATATGACTAACTAAATATTACAACCTTCATTAATGAACTTTGATTCTAAATTAGAAGTTTGTAAAGCTCCAATGAAGGGCATTCTAGAAAAATAAAATAAAACTTAACGTGATTAACCAATTTTCTAAAAACCAGTGTTTTTCAAAAAGAGCACATTATTTTGGGATGAAGTGTTTGATAAAGCTTGATTTGGACATAAATGACAAAATTGTTTATTAACTTCTATATAATTGAGATAACAATATTAAGCTTAATTGCAAATGCTAAGGAGATGGCCATAATCTTAAAAGCAGGTTATTGACAGCCAAGGAAAAAAAACAAAAGAAAGCCCACCAGAGACAAGGTCTTTAAAAGAACAAAAGTTAAAGCCAGTGTGCAGAACCCTATCCAGCTATTTTATGTCAAACTGTACCAGTCTGGGTCAGCAGTAAGGATTGGGAATATATTGGATACTTTTAATCCAATTTCACCATGGTAAATGCCATTTTGATACGTTAAAATAACAACATTTTAAACCTGCTTGCAAAAAGTTGTGGAACATATG
>CANYLF012286199.1:0-10734 GCA_948193215.1 Bocquillonia castaneifolia
CAACCAAACTTAATCCTGATAAATTAAACAAACTCTCAACATATTAAATCATCATCATAAAATTCCCTAAAAAAATCATTATCATAACAAATGAAACATATGCGTGTAACAAAATTAGACAAAATCTCAATATATTAAAACTTCATATAAAAAAATGAATATGCACAATGATTTACTTTGCTTTTCAACTTCAGTACTCTCCTTTAATGCTTTTTCTCTAGTTGAATGACCTGTAAGTGATAAAAAGGAAGATATGAAAACTTTTGATATGAAAAAAATCACTATTTACTTCAGTTAAAATTTCATTGTCACCAAGGAAAAGATATCAATTTGCACTATGAATCAAGTACAAAAAAAAAAATTATGCTCTGAAACATTATTTGCTATTGAATATTTCTAACTGTCATCTTACTTCCACACATTCAAGAGAAATAGACTTCCCCCCATCTAAGAGAAATTGATTGTAAGTCTTTTAATTGGCTTTCAAACAATATGAAAGTGTCACAAGTTTTATGTCTCTCACTGAAGCTTGGACATGTGAGAATCACTTAATTAAATCTGAAAAGTATAATTAAAAGAAATCATACAGATTCGTAAATGAAAAGTGGAAACGAAAACTTCATCAATTCTTACCTAATATTTCAATTTGGTGCCCACGTATTGCAACTTAATATTCAAATCAAATCAACAAAGGTTTGGGTTGTGAATTATTTATTGTTTAGGAATTATGCTTGGTAGGGTTATGATTAAGAGTAAGAGTTTTATTTAAAATAGAATTTATGATTAAGAATTAAAAAAATAGATAAAGTAGGGTCAATTTATAATTAAAATTCTATTTACATTCAAAGAAATAGAGTGAGATATTTTACTTCTTAGGATTATTGATTAGACGACGCATAATTAACTATAAGTCTTAGAATTAAGATGGATGACTTCTATGTATTTAGGCAAATAATGATATTATTGATAATGGTTTTCTAAACATTATTAGTATTTTTAAAAATTTTGTTATATATAAAATAAAAAATAAAAAGTAGGAGTGAGAAAAGGTAGGAGCTAACTAGTTTTGGAGAATAAAATAAAATCATCTAGGAGCGTCACGTGACGAACTTCTGAATGGCCTTTTTTAAGGTTTTCCTTTATATATATATATATATATATATATAGATTTTGGACTGAAATTAGTAAAATTATAAAGTCTAAACAAAATTAATCATTTTTCTATTTTCCTCAAATTGTGTTAATTGGAATGTTTTTTTTTAAAAAAACCATTAATAAGTTAAAACACATGGTATGGATATTTTGAGACATTTAAGGTAGAAAGAATCCATATGTAATTTTGAGGGGCTAAACTCTTAACGATCTTCTTCTTTTGCCAAGTTTTAAGTAACTTCAAACTCTAAAGCACAAGCCTCCAAGATTCAAACATAAAGATAAGGAATTTTGTCAAAATTTCGTTGTTGTCACGTAACCAAACCATGTTCACAATTTTATAATCGGCCTAAATTTGTCACATACCAGGTACATCTTTATAAAACATTAATTTTTGAAACAAAATGATACATACCAGTCAATTCGGGAAGAAGAAAATATCTGCATAATTTTGGAATAAGGTAATTATATATATTATCATAAGATCAATATATACAATGACTAATTGATGGTCTTTTTCAATGATGAAATTTAGATGTGAACTGCTTGAAGAAGGATATCATAAAACCATATATATAGTTTGGAGACCAATTAAAATATTCAGCCTCTCAATTTTAAGACCCCACTTCTCAAATGGTCAGTATGACAATTATAACGACACAAAAATATTTCAAACTGTAAAACTTGCCAATTGCAAGTACAAATATGAAAATACTAATCGAAAAATGGTACTCTCTTCTGGATTGCCTTCTATTTTTCTTTTTTTGCAGGAATGGAAAAGTCAAGGAATCAAAACATATATACTTTTCCTATTTCATTTGTCCTCATACGCTCCCGATGATTTTGGTAGTATTATTTTTAGAAAAAAAAGGTCTTTTCCATTTTTTTTAGTTTCCAATTTTGAAAATTATTGTTTTTTTTTTGAGAAAGTTGAAAATTATTGCTTGGACAAATCATATAAATATATATCTATTCCAAAAAATTAAGAACAGATTTATAATGAACAATTTTGAAGAAAAAATCAAATAATTAAGTCAGAAAAAAAAAACTTAATAGCCTCAAATAACAAATCCAAATAGACACATCTTAATCATTTAGGCGGTTTACACACCTTTGATACGATTTTGTGCAATGCAATCTCACCCTCTTACCTAGATTTTATAATACACTTGTCGTGTAATAGTTTGGTTATAAATTGATAATGGTTTGGTTTATTTTCAATTTGTAAGAAGTAACCTTGGGTCCGACGCATGATCGACCATATTAATTCAACACGTCACAAAAATGGTCATTTTATGGGCAAACATTGACCCATTCTAAAAAGAAAAATATTAGTCACTATATATATAGGTAGAGTTGATATAAAATGTTTTGAATAGAGTATTCAAAACTTAAATTAGAGATCGAAAGAGACAGAAAAACCCACGAAAGTTACTGATTTATTATTTTCTTAAAAGGGTTACTTATTTATTTATTATTAATTAAAGTTGAGAAACTCAAGTCAAAGTTGATAGCACAAAACTTTGAAATGGTCTCTTTGGAATGAGAATATATTATTCCCATATAAACTTTTTACCACTCTTTTTTTTTTAAAAAGCCATATGTACAGATGGTCAGTACTTAGTAGTTCAATTCTCTCTCTCTCTCTCTCCCCTTTTTTTTTTTTGAGAAAAATCTAAAAATGAAATCATTATGATTTGCTTTTTCTTTATAAAATTATATATTCTAAATCAACATACACAATAGAAGATTCTAAGATCAATTATATATATTATTAAACAGTATATTCATAAGAATGGTAACTTGGAGAATTATAAATAATTATAATGATATTTTACATTGAAGTTTGAAAGTCAACGAGATAATGAGAATGAAACTTTATAGTTTTGTATCTAAAATTTAAAGTTTAAACAATTTTTTTAGGATAATGATAAAGACTGTCACACGTAATAATGCATTCTCACAAATTCTAGGTGAACTTAGAATTTTTTCTAAAAAATGTTTCACTGAGAAATTTTTATTTATTTTATCATGTACTCTAAAATAAATTATAACTAATAAAAATAAACAAACTTTTTTAATAAGCTAACTCTAATACGTATATGTGATGTAGACAAAACTTTAATGTGTAGTATTTTTGAATGAGTCAAATGATATATTTAAAAACCAATTAATGAAAGGATATCTTGATTTATAATATTAAAAATAATAAAGAATGTCTTAATATGATAAGAAAAAAAGTATTATAATCTTATGGTAAAAAAAGTTAATTTATGTAAATATAAAATATTATTAATTATTAGAGCATCCACAAAGATCTCTATACTTATTAAAACAATCCAATTCACTATTTATTTTTAGAAAAATAAATATAGTGTTGCAGAGTTATTTTACTTTCTATGGGTAGAAAGTCAACTTCATTCTTTATATATAAATTTAAAATCATTTTATACTATTTCATCAATAAATATTTTTTACGAAATTTTGAATTTAATTTGTATAACAATTTTTTTCTCTATATTAAATTAAAAAAAATACTCTTTATATTTCCCATTCTATTTGACCAAATTTAAGAGATACTATCGATTTTTATACTAAAAAACCTAAATGTCAAGATTGTAATATACAAATTTAAATGTCATAAAAAAATATACAAATTTAAATAAAATGGATATCGGAGTGTAGAATCGTAGAAGATGTTTATTTTAAAAAAGGGATTTTCTAATGAGTACACACAAGATACGTAGTAGTTTATCATATTTTAACTAGATAAAGATAAATCTCACATGCTCATATATTGTTCTATACAAAGACAATTTTAATCATTCCAATTACATTCAAAATAATTCTTTAATAACAAAGCATATATTCTAAATTTATGAATGTGCAGTAAAAAATTTAAATATTAAATATCTTTATCAAGATAAAATCTGGTAGACTATTACTTATCTGGTGATTTAATTGTACTCGTTTAAAAACCCTTTAAAAAATACCATTAGAGAATGGAGGGGCAAAATGGTAAAATAGGGAAGCAGAAAGACAAGAAAGAAGAGAGAAGAATAGTAACAATAGTAAAGACTAAAGAGTCAGACATTAACCACCAATCTCAGAGAAAGTGGGCGGGAGGAGAAGATGATGACTTCTTCTATGTAATTTAATTGTAAAAAATAAAAATGTAAATATTATGTGTCAGCTAGCTGCCCAGTGCCCACCATTCATGTCTTTACATTTACACAAAACTCCCAACTTAAAATTAAAAAAAAAAAAATCACAGGCTTTATAAATAAAATAAATACTCTGTCTGTAGAGTTTTTTTTATCTTAAATTATCTGTTGTTTATAAAAATTAATGAAATATTAATAATATTTTTTTTAAATTTATCTTTATCAACACTATAAATTACAACTATTATAAGTAATTAATGAAGAGTGGGGTAAAGAATAATTTAGTTAATAAAAATATATTTATCCAAAATTTAAATAATTTAATGATTATTTTTAATATACGTGCATGATAAAAGACAGGTATTTTGAAGGGAATACTAATTAATTAATACTACCAACATTTATAAAGATGAATTTAGAATAGTCAATCCTTTTGGTTTCCGTCTTCCATCGGCATTGTTAATGAATCAAAATCTTGTTTTTTAAAAGTCAAAAATAAATTCTATTCTCCACGAGATTTCCATTGCTGGCACAACACAACTCAAACGCGTCCATTTTCACTACATTAATTCCTCTCTGCACTTTTTTTGCTACCACCTCCCTACCTACTCTCTCCTTTGAATTTTTCTTCTTTTCGCCTTCTTCTTCTTCTCTTATAACTTCTTTTTTTTTTCCTGGGTCTGTTACAATATTTTTTTCTGGGTTCTTGATATTGGTCCAAGTTATAATCTTTTGTGTTCTTGATTCAGTAAAGGAGTTTTTTTTTGGTGAAGGATGGGTGGGGTTTGTTCTTCAGGCACCAAACCAAAGCCTAAACATGTTAATAAAGTTGGCGTTGGAGTTGGAGAGGATAGTAATAATAATAACAATAATAAATCAAGATTTTCTGGGAAGCTTAAGTCAATAAAAAGCTTTGCCAGTGATAAGAAGGAGAATAATTATTCTCATTCATATAATAATGATGATAAAGATGATGACTTTGTCAAAACGACAACGCGGAGGCAGAGCAGGTATAATTCCGGTGAGCTGTTGTTGAACTTCTCAAGAGAACTTAAGCCATCAACTCCTGCCAGAGGTGGTGCTGTTAAGGTATTATTATTATTGTTGTTGTTGTTTTTGTACTTTGGTTCGATTGTTTAAATGCTTAGGTTTTAGTACTTATTAATAGAACTGAAAAAAACATTAACTTTGACTTGCTCCCAGATTAGGTCTCTTGTTAAATCACAAGCATTGTGATTACATAGTAATTATTCAAGGAATTAGTTTATGTCTTAAGAAGTGAGTTACCCGAATCGCAGGTTTGCCTAATACTACATTCTGCAAACTTTTTGGAGAAGCAATAATCTCATGCTTCATTGAATGTTGATCTGCACAGAAGCTGCTAGATGATATCTGCACAGTCACCAAATAGCCTGTGCTATCAAAGGCATATTGGATTAATGATTTTGCTTTTATTATTTGGGATCATCTTTACTTGGGGTGTTCCAATGGTAACTATAGATGCCAAGGCCTTAGGCTTAGGATGAGTTGTCATAATCTTTACAGCTTAAGGGGCTCCTTGTGATGCTGAGATTTGAAAATGGGCACATGGATTAGGCATGTTGCCAAGTCCTTCCTTTGTGTTGCTCCATTTTCCTATACTGCAGCGACAAACAGAGAGTCGCTGACTGGCGTAGTTCGCAAAAGACCTAGCAAGCAGGCTAGTAGCTGTAGGGTATGGGGTGCGGAAATGCAAGAATTGGCTTGCAATGAGGTCTGTAAAATCTGTCTCTAGGTTGAATGATTAAAGACAGAATTATATAAGACTAAAAAAGTAAAAAAAAAAAATGATTTTGTTTTACCAACCCTGAATTCGGCAACTCAAAACTTGAGAGAATATTTTATGTCATAATTACCTGTAAATGAATGGTTTTGATAGTTTCCTCAGTTTTAGGTTGCGATAATTAGTCTATAGAATGCCTATCGATGGGCAGCTTCAGTGATATAGACACATGTTAGAACTGATGAACTCAAATTGGACATGGAATAGACACTCCATCGATATGTTAGGTTTTCATTCTTTTCCTACCTAGCCGTGGCAATTACCCATCTAATTCATGTTTTTCCTTTTGTAGGATAGCCAGAAGAGTTCATTTATAGGAAAAGCTGGTGCAGTTAGCCTGGAGAAAGCAGTTGAAGTTTTAGACACTCTTGGAAGTAGCATGTCAAATTTGAATGCCCGAAGTGGCTTTGTCTCTGGCATGGCTTCTAGAGGGAACAGAATATCCATTTTGGCCTTTGAAGTGGCAAATACGATAGCCAAAGGTGCAAACTTGTTTCAATCACTTTCAGAAGAAAATGTCCAGTTCCTGAAAAAAGAGATATTACATTCAGAAGGGGTACAACAGTTGGTTTCCACAGATATGAAAGAGTTGCTATATATTGCAGCTTCTGATAAAAGGTTGCTGCTCACTCAAATCTGTTTGCCTTTTCTTGTTAAAATTAGTTCTCATCTTTTCTATCTACATGATATTAGCTCTTGATGTAGCTTATCTTATGATCATTATTCTTCTTGTAGAGAGGAATTTGATGTATTTGCACGAGAAGTAATTCGATTTGGAGATCTATGCAAAGACCCACAGTGGCACCACCTTGGTCGATATTTTTCAAAGTAAGGTACATCTTTAATCATTCAATAATTCGTGGTTATCTTTTTATTGTATGCTAACAGGGAAATCATGTCTCTTGGCATTGTGATACTTCAGATTAGATTCAGAATATTCCACCCATAGACAATCTAGACAAGAGTCAGAAGTGACAATGCAGGAGTTGACTACTCTGGCGCAGCATACTTCTGTAAGGCTTTTTCCATTTTCAGCCTGAAGTTTGTAAATTTATAGTGTTTTGATGCATTTGTCTTTGAGGGATGCTGCAACGTATTGAACTAAAAATTTTCACTTTCTAGGAAAGCTGCATAAAACAGTTGAAAATTATCTGAAAGGATTTTTAAGCATCTAAATTTAAAAGAAGCATTATTGAGCATTATATCATTATGCATCTTCTGACGAATATGTTGCTTTGCTAAGCTAATATGTTTTCCCCATATTTATTCTATAGTTGAAATATTTGGATATAACTATATTTTGGTTCTCGAACTTTTCAACTTTCACTTTCTCTTTTCTACTATAAGAACCTTCATTGTCTGGCACAGGAATTATACCATGAGTTGAATGCTCTGGACAGATTTGAACAAGACTATCAGCAAAAGCTAGAAGAAGTGGAATCCTTACATCTGCCAAAAAAAGGTTGGTCATGGACCTAATTTTTCCCTCTTTTCTTCTAGACACTTGTGTGAATTATATAGGAAGACCTTTACCTGTTATTAACCAACTTCTTCCTTTTGCTGTAAATGTAGGGGAGAGTCTCTCAATTCTTCAAAGCGAGCTAAAACAACAAAGGAGGCTTGTAAGAAGCTTGAAAAAGAAATCTCTATGGTCTAAAAATTTGGAAGAGGTGCAAGATTATGACCTACGAACTACTATTTTCTGTCAGCTGAAAGTTGCACTTTGATTTTTGGATACTTAATTGCAACGGTGCATCATTGCATTGTCAATTCACTTCAATCAATTTTACTAGAACTATTTCATGGGTCCAGCAATAAACTGTACAGCTATTCTTTAGTTTAATTGCTGCCTTCACATTCCATTGATGTCATTGCCTTCTCTAATTTGAATGAGCTATATGAATAAGGTGGCGTTCGGAGTAACTTATGATATAAGATGGAACATAAAATAGATCATGGAATAATGGTCAACATTAGTTACCATTGATCCCATAGGAGACAGTAGTGCGGTGCTGAAAATGTAACTTTACCTTGTGCTCTGCAGGTCATGGAAAAGCTTGTTGACGTTGTTGCCTACTTACACCAATCTATAATAGATGCTTTTGGAAACAATGGTAAGGGTTCAGTCTCTTAAGATGAAATTGGTGGATTAACATTTACCCCTATCGTACCTAAATTTCTTTTGTTATCATATTGAGTAACATCTATTGGGAACTGCTTTTGTCTATTATCCTGATCTTAATGGTTATGCATCACAAGGCATACAACATACTTCTAGTTTCTAAATTTTAATTGTGTTCCTGATGATATAACTCACAACGTTGTCAACATTTGGCAGGTGTTGGATTGGCTAAGGAGAAGCCTGGCAAGAATTCTCAAAGGCTAGGTGCAGCTGGTCTTGCACTTCACTATGCTAATATTATCCACCAAATTGATAACATTGTGAGTTTATTGTTTTTATCCTTCCCAGCAGTCACATATGTACTAGCTGGAGTGGTTTTTTGTGGTATACATTTTAACTGAACATCATGTTATCAGGCATCTCGGCCCACCTCCCTTCCTCCTGATAAAAGGGACAATTTGTACCGTGGATTGCCAGCCGATGTTAAGACAGCTCTGCGTTCCCAACTACAGATGGTTGACGACAAGGAAGAGGTATCTCTAAAGAGAGATCATTCTGCCGGTCACGATATTTAATTATTTATCCTTTGCCACGGAGGTCAATGATAATTTTCTTCTTCCTTATGCGGTGCATTTGATTCCTACTTTGTTTCTCTGCAGCTGACAGTAGTTCAGGTGAAAGCTGAAATGGAAAAGACTCTCCATTGGCTGGTACATGTTGCCACGAACACAACCAAGTAAGTTTAATTGCTGTTTTAATTAAAAAATTTTTTTCACATCTGTTGAGCACCTTCCTATTTTTATTCTTTGAAAAGTTCACAACTGTCGTCTTTTACTTACAATTTCCTTTTTGATTTTTTGTTGGAACTTGTTACAGAGCACATCAAGGTTTTGGATGGGTCGGAGAGTGGGCAAATACTGGGTGAGTGGACCTCCCCTTTCCTTTACATTTCTGCGCCATGCGCGTTATGTTAGTAAAATGAATCTTATGGTGCTTGTTATTTTGATAGAAATGAATTTGGCAAGAATTCAACCACACAGAATAATCTGATCCGCCTTCAGACACTTTATCATGCTGATAAGCAGAAGACTGACGAGTGCATCCTCGAATTAGTAACATGGCTTCACCGCTTAATAAACTTAGCAAGACATAAAGATCATGGTATGAAAGCTATACCTTTCCGGTCGCCAACTCGCAAGGGACTGGTTTTCCATGAGAAGATGCAGAGGCTTTACTCTCTTAATCACGGAACTGCAACTTACAGCATTCAACTTTCTCAAGAAGATAGAGATTTATTGAACAGGGTTTGTAGGAGGAGACTGGTGCCGGGAGTAAGCAAGAGTCAGGAATTTTCGAGGGCCAAGAAAAGAGGGAGAGTTTGGGCGTTGAGCAGGAGCACTGGGAGCTCTCCAGTTAGGGAGATTGGTACAAGACAAAACTTAGGATCTCAAAATATGTTGGATGTCATGGATGGCTTGCATTTCAGGTCATGAATGCTATAATCACATTTAAATTTAAATTTTAGGCATTTGGTTTCCCCTCTGAAATTATTATGTTTTCCATGTATATACATTGTTAAATTCTTAGTCTATATTCTAGTGTATTGAGCCTTGTGTATCCTGATATTTTTTTGTGTTACACCGTATAAATGAGATATATACGTTTCATCAAATCTCAAAGTTCTATTATCCTACTGCTGTTGTCAAAGATCAAGTTGGCATACAACATTGAGCTTCGTCGAAGCCAGATATATTCTAATTAGTGGTGAAATCAATCGAATTGGGCTGTAAAATTAGTATTAATCAAGGGAGGGGAGTGATTTTGGTGAGTTTATGTATTTAATTTGGATTAAATTTTATTTAAAATTCTAATTGTTAATTTCATAAAGTTACTTATAATTAAATTAAATCTCTTAAATTCTAGATTTGATAGAATTCAGAAATGAATTTTGATGCCTGAACATAATTTTTACCCTTCAACACAAGAAGGGATCTCAGCAAAACCTATTTAAGTTAATTAGGTGAAGGTCATAGACGATTAATTAAGAACACAAATAAGTAGGATGATAAAAAAAAAGGGTAAATTATGATTACCCCTAATGTATATCCTATTACACTTATTTGCCCCCAAGTTTTATATATTTATACATTTAATCCCTTGTATTTTATTTTTATTACACCACCCTTCATACAATTTTAATCATTTTTTATTAAATTAAAAAGTCATAACACACACTCAACAATAAAATATGATACTATAATGCTAAAAAAATCCAAATTAATGTCTAAATATATTTATATAAATACTTGTAAACTCCAATGATAAATTCATTTATTAGCATTTTTATTTATAATAAAATATATTTAAACACTAATTTAGATTTTTTAAGCATTATAGTATCATATTTACAATGATAAATACATTTATTAGCATTTTTATTTATAATAAAATATATTTAAACACTAATTTAGATT
>CANYLF012286553.1:0-13095 GCA_948193215.1 Bocquillonia castaneifolia
TTTTATACTCTTGAAATTACTGATATGTCCCTTTCTAGTTCTCTAGATTCTAAGAAAAAAGATTTATCCTTTTGTTTATTTGTTTTTAAAAATAAAATGTTTCCACAGATTTACTATATTGTTAGAGATAAATTGAGAGACAGACATTGAAGAAAATCAGGTTTATTGGGGGCTGATATTCAGGTTAAGGATAGGTATGTCCTTGGTCTTGGCTCAGCATGTTCCTAAACCGGTTAGTGGGTCCATGGAATTATTGTGAGGAACCACCTAATGGCAATCCATAAAAAAACCTCTGCTTTCCAGTTAATATTAGAAAAGGAAAGGAAAAAGAAGAAGAAGGAAGAAGAATAAGAAAGATGGTTTGTTATAAAGCATCATAAGCCAAGAAACAGAGATGGGACAACCTTATATCATATTATTATTATTTTACTAGGAGCTACTGACTTCATAATGAAGAGAAATCAACATAGCTTTCCTGTCTTGTAAAGAACAACCTGCAACCAAAAGTTTGGTGTAGGCCCAAAACCCAAAATCACTCTAAATAATTTCACGAGCTGGGCTCTTTCTTATTTCTTGTTTTGAGCAAAGATAATTCAAATATCAATAACAAGTATTTCCTTTCTGATGAAAAAGTTAGCACAATGCAATGTGTAAAAGCTCGTACCAAACCATCCCCACTTTAACCTGAAATGAGTACCTATTTCTTTTGCATTAGAGGAATTCTGGACCTAGTTCTTAAGCATTGAGTGCCCTAGTTCTTAAGCATTGATTGCTGCTTAATGTGGTGGAAACTTTTGGAGACTTGAGAGTTCTTTTTTTTTTTTTTTTGTACTCTTTAAATTGTCCGATAAGAGTCAGGTGTTACGCCCCGCTCAAGTTACGCAATGGGATGACCCTCTTGTGTAAGCACACTACCTATAGCATAGTCGGAGGCATCCGTGTGCACCTCAAAAGGTTTGTAGTCAAGCAGCACCATAACAAGCTCCTTAAATCCTACTGTTAGACTGTCCCATAAGAGCCGGGACTCTTAGCAGTTAGTATTAGTATAGTCATTCCTATGGTCACTTATGCCCGGCCTAGTCGAAGAGCATTAAAACCATTTTGGTTTGCTGTGTCTTTTAACACACGCTGCTTGCTGATGCCCTCTTCCTTTCATTGCCATTGTAATTGAGGCTTCTAATTTCAGAAAATAGGTAGGAGGCAGTGCAATGTTTGCTTGCCTTGTGGAGAATAAGATACCTGATGCAACAAGTCTTATAACATGTGACTTATGACAAAGGATATAAATATAATTACACTATACATGTACAATAATTCGAAGTACAACGAAAAGAGAAGCCTTCTGAAGGCATGAACAAAAAAAGGGAGAGGAAATGAAGAAAGAATAAAATGGGAAAAAGAAGAGGGAAAAAAAAAAGCAATATGCTTATGGTAGGAAAACTAATTATAATAATAATGAGTGAGTGAACCATCATTGTTATCCTCTCTTCATTTCGCCATCCCTTCTGTTGCCTTTTGGTATGTACTTCTCTCTACTACTTGTTTCTATCTAAATTTCATTCATCAGCAGTCTCACGCAGGATTTTATACTTGGCTGGTTGTCTGTGCAATTGGTGGAAATGATGATTTCATATCATCCTTCCTCTTGAGAGCTTTGGATTCTCCTGAAAACAGATGGCTTGCCTAAGATTTCATCACTTCTCCACTTAAAGATGCACCTGGCTGAAAGAAATTGAAGCAGCCGATCTTTTTCACCTGACGACAATCACTTCCCATGTTTCTTACCTGCAGCACACAATCATTTCCATTAGCCATGTTGGTAATTATGACTTGAGAACTTTAGTCCATAAGTTAGGAGGTACATAAAGGCCTAAGTGCTTATCATGATATGCGGAGTTCCTAATTAACAGCATCCCACTAATAGTCTGAGTTCAAATTTCTTTGATAATTTCAGCTCAGAATAGTAGGAAACAGTATTTGTAAACGAAAACATCAATTATGATCATCATAATAGAAGATGGTGACAAATGATTTTTCTGCTACATGTCCAGAATAAATTATCCACTTGGCTTAATATACTCAGCATTTGGACAGAAATGAACCATTTATGCTGCCTTGCAGGCTATTAAAACACAGAGATTAAGAAGAAAGCACACGTCGGATCTGAAAATAATTGATCAAATTAAGGAACTCCAAGCTCGCCAAACAGAGTGACAATGATATTATATGCTTTCACTGTAATCTACCTCTTTGAAACCATGACTTTCGAACAGCCTGGCGAATGTGACGTTCGTGTCTTTCCAGGAGTTCATCGACTCTATGAGATTGAGATAGCAATGGTCCAGAAAAATCAACCTTATCCCCCTGATCTCGAAAACCCTGTTCCAGTCAAACATTATGTCAGTGAATAGAATGTTGGAAAACAAATTGCATAAATGAATAGAATGTTGGAAAACAAATTGCATAAGAGTGAAATGCTATTCATTTATCTCAAACTGTTTTGTATTGTTAAACAAATAACATAAACATGTGAAATGCTATTTTCATTGCCACCACTTCTTTGATTGATCACAACTTCAAGCACATCCCATCCATTGAACCTCAAAACATAAGCCCTAAAGATGCATGGGGGGTTATGTTTCCATTATTATTTTTCTGTATGAATTATTTTTTATGAAAATTATGATGTTTGCGTGGTGAGATGAAAACAATAAAAACAAGAATGTTTTCCAAGGATTTCTGGCTGGCTAACCAATAAGAATAGTGAAAGTTAAACAAACAGAAAGACATGACCCTAACAGGTGAAGATCCATTTAGCTACTTTCGTAGCTGAAATTTATAAATCATCTTGGTTTTGACCATTTCACCTTTGGGTTTAACAACTTTAGTCAATTTTATATTTTTATCTAAAAGACTGACAAATTACAAGCATTTTCATGAAAAGGAAACATTAGGCAGATATTTCATTATCTTTAATGAAGAAAAAGGTTAAAGAAGTGATTTTTATGTTTACAGACGTACCATATTATTTCTTCTTGCTTCCATTTCCTCTTTTTGATAAAGTGCCAAAGATAGTTCTTGTGAATGGTATCCCTCAGAAGCATCAAAGGAATCTGGCCTTTCAAGTTGACTCCATTGTTTCTGCAAAGCACGCTTGGAAATCTCATACGAATCATTGCCTCTAGAATTGCTACGAAAACTGTATAGGGCATCCCCATTTTCATGCCGTCTAGAATCAACATTGTTCTTTTCTTGCAAAGCAGCAGATGGTTCTAATCCATTGTTAATGAGACATCGTGAAATAGACCTGTTGTGGGATCTTACAGATGCATCATCCTTTAGCCTTCTAGCCCATGCAAAGCCACTTGAACTGGAGACCTGTAATGGACCAGAAAAGGGAATGTCTCCTTGGGATGCATTTTTTACATGGAAAATCTCATCCAATTTATCAAGGGATGCCTTCCGTGTCTCTCCACCGCACTTGGCATCAACTCCCTTAGTAGCACGGGCATTATTTATAATATTGTTCTGAGAACATAGCATCCGAGCTGTTCCATCCTGCAAAATAAAAAGAAACCATCAGTTTGTCTCAGCTTCATTAAAAACACGTGTCTCCAATAAAAGAGGTATACCTCAGTCGGTGCCAGTTTATTGATTCCACCAGATTTTCTTGTAGGCTTTCTAGTTTCAGCACCACGACTTCTCCCACTGCTCTTCTTCCTGAAAGTTCAATATTTGTCTCAGTTTTCCATCTAGAGGTTTATTTTTGAAATGCATTTTTGCCATGCCTTTCCAAAAAAGTAGCACCAAAGCATTTACAAATTGACAAGCTACTTGACAGTCCACTCAAATGAACACATAAGTTTTAGTTTGCACAAATATTTAGTGGCATATGAGCAGTAAGTGCAGTCCATTACAATTCAAAGCATATTTGATGGATCTATTTTCATTTGATTCTATTTTGAATCCAAGACCATAGCCTCAAATCTGGCTGAATCAATGATGTTTTGGCTAATCACTGCTCATTTCAAATTGGGCAGGCACAATAATATTAATTCCAGAGTTCAAATAAATTATCCAAAAATCTTTACCAGAAAAGGAAAATTAGAATCCTTACCTCCTTGCCTCTTCACGGTTTTTCGCGTCAATCTCTTTACTGGGTGCGTATTTCGGCAAACTTGATGGATCACATGCATAAGGTTTTGTGGAGAAATACTGCAAATTTTAAATAATTAATACTGCATTAGAATAATCCTTGTGACACAAACAGGGGGGGACACCGTCATAAAACTTGGACAAAATTTAATTTGTAGCATGGTTGTACTAGCTAAAAGTAAAAGGTAGGTGACAGAACCAAATATGAAGAAATTTAAAATGAAACTTTTTCTAGAATTTAGTGTACAGTGGTGATGAATACCAAATATGAGGAAATTTAAAATGAAACTATTATTTTAGAATTGTGTATAGCGGCAATGAACTAAGCCAGTATATTGTACTAGAACTTGAGAAAGTAAATTAATTTCTTCAGTCCCTGTGATTAGCACATCAGATAAGAGATAATAATCACCTCAGATGCAAGAGCAGAAGATGCAGTCCCACGCTTGTAGGGCTCTACAGATAGAAGTGTTTCTATCAGGTTGACAGCAGTTGTTGGCATATCTTTGAATGTCTCACGGAGACAGCTATCATAAGGTTGCTGTGGTTTGAATAGAGTTGCATGAGGAAGTTTGGATTTTTTCCAGTAATCGTCAGGTGGGGACCCGCAGAGCTTGAAAATTTTGTGTATTTGTTCAACCTGAAGAACCAAGAATCATAACACAAACTTAAAAACACTTGATGGGAAATGTAAAAAAATGTAAAAATAGCTAAATTCTACTGCTGCAAACGCTCCATCATTTTGTCATAAAATAATAACACATTTGTTGCATTTGATGATCTTAATGATTGAACACTCGGATGCTCTACTGTTTGACAATATTAGACAGAAAAGAAGCAAAACTTTTACAAAGAAAAGTGTTCGTGCAGTCATCACGTGCTCTTGAATCAAAATCTTGAAACATCTCCATTAGCATATTTCACCCATACGATTAAGCAGTGTGAAGTGAGAGAACGAATGATGGTAGGTAATTACCTCTGTTCTCCCTTGAAGGACAGGTTTTCCAAGAAGAAGCTCTGCAAATACACAGCCAACACTCCAGAGATCTACAGAAGCTCCATATTCAGTTGAACCAAGTAAAAGTTCAGGAGGACGGTACCATAAAGTCACAACACGACTGGTTAAAGGTTGTTTGTGTCCATTGTGGCAGAAATTTGCCAATCCAAAATCTCCCACCTTCAGTAATCCTTCATTGTTTACAAGAAGATTTGATCCTTTAATATCCCGATGCATTATTCCCTTGGAATGGCAGTGATCAAGTCCAGAAAGCAACTGCTTCATGTAGCATTTAATCTACAAGATGAAACAATTTATATACATTAAGAATGAAAAGAATTTGATCAGAACTTCTTAAGTTGTATCTTCCAAAAGTTCACCTTTTGTATTCCACGGATAATTAAAGTAATTTTACACGGTAATACTAAAACAAACAGACAATGCGCAGAATCAAATTAACTTTTTAATTTACAAAGTTATCTTGACAGACTCCTAAGAAACATGTAGAAGGAGTTTCAACAAAGGCAAAGGTGAACAAACCTGCGACTCACTGAACCTGACATCAGGGCAAGATAGGAGCCCAGTAATGTCATGTTCCATATACTCAAAGACCAGGTATATGTTGCATGACAATTGGGAAGTGATCAACCCATCCAATTTCATGACATTGGGATGGTTAAGCCTGCGGAGAATTAGTATCTCTCTCGCCATAAATCGGACACTCTCAGGCTCATAATTATCAAAGCGGACCTTCTTCAAAGCAACAATTCTGCCAGTTTCAATTTCACGCGCTCGGAACACACTGCTATATGTACCCTGTCCTATCTACAAAAAAAAAAGGCAATCGAAACAAAAAATAATTCTGCAGTCAGTTCCCTCTCCAGTCAAAATAATATAAGCAGTGACAACAGTCACCATTACTAAACGAATAGAAAGGAAAAACCGCAATGTATAAAACTAAAACCAAATGCCAGTGGTCAATGTGAGGAAAGCAAGACAGTTTAAGCAACAACCCAAAAAGAAAAAAGAAGTACAATTGTACAAATAGCAGAATAATGTCATTGACAGGATCGTGTTAACTGCATTGAAATTGCAGAACAGAGGCAATAGATTGTTTCAAAAAGTATTAACAGGAAACTCAATGCACTTAAATCAGTGTAGACTTGCTAGTAAAACAAAATGTAGCAGCAAGATTCATGGGAGAGTATTACTACTCTTTAAACAATCCTAATCAGAAAAAAAAATAATCAATTTAATTCTAAGAACTATTTTTAACAGAAGTCTAAGAACCGGGAAGCACAGAAAACACATTCTGTAAGCATGTACCAAAAAAATATTTTTTTTTTAAATTGCTGATCATATGATATCAATATTTATGATCATAAAAATGCAGCAACAAATTGCAAAGATAGGAACTTTCGAAGGCAGAAAAAAATATATTAAAAGGATAAGTACCACATAGTGGATTCGAACCAAAAGAAAACAAACAAAACCCAAAACAACAAAATGACAAAATAAACAATCTTTGCCACCCAATTGAATTTTTTCAAAAAAAAATTGAATTTTTTCAAAAAAAATTGAATTTTTAACATTCTCATTGAGCACACACTTAGAAGAAACAATAACACAACCTTCTCTAATTTCTCATAGGCATCAGTTTTAAGAGGGACCCAGCCATGAATAGCTTCTCCGGCAACGGCACTGAGCCAAGCAGGCCATCCAGCTGCCACGTGTTCACCCTCAATGTACTTCTGCAAATTCCTTAATCTAAAACTCACCGACTCACCATTTGAACTCGCTCTCCCTGACTCGCCCAGCTCGCTCCCACAACTCAGCTCCCCATTTTTGTTAGACTTCTTCTCATTACTGTTATTATGATGCTTTCCATCTCTATCTCCACCATAGCTCTTATGCCCACTACCCTTGTCATTATCCAACCCGACCCGTATCCGACCGGAATTAAAGCCACCCGAATGATCAAATGCCGGCGTCACAGTAACCGCCTGCTTTGAGCTGACACAACCCATTAACAACAACCGCTAACCGAATCCAGGACGACTCGGATAGGTTAAATTCAGGTTACCTGATTCAGCAACAAAGAGAGATATTTTGAGAGGATTTAAAGGAGGAGTAAAAGTTTAAAATGGAAACGTAGGTTTTTCAAATATATATATATATATATATCTATATCTGAAAACTAGAATGCTTAATTGTTTTAGAAAATAAATGATTATAATTTTATTTTTATACGTATGGTATTATATAGACCCGATGATTGCGGGTGGATTTTAAATGGATAAAATATTTTAAAAAATGAACGAAATTGACGGGAATTATAATGATGATTCTATGATAATGAAAAATATGTAAAATGGTGGAAATGTGAATATGAAAATAGAAATTATTTTATTTTAAGTGTCTTTTTTTGTTTTTATTGTAAGAATTTATTAGTGAATTAGAAGATTGAGTGCACGAAGATGAGGTCACTGGCTGGATGACAGATGCGTAGTCTACGATCTTGGAACCAATTGGATTATTGTATTCATACTTTTTTTTTTCAAAAATACTTTAATGCTATTTCAAAAAAAAAGAAATTTTAATGCCTTTTTACTCATATTAACGGAGCCAGCATCCAAACTCTCTCATCGATTGAGGGAGTTTTAATTACTAATATGATTCAACTATATAAATCTCTTTTTTGTTATTGTTGTTCAATGTTGACTTTTAATGTGAATAGTTTACACTTTTGTTTCCATTTAATAGAAAAAAAAAATTATATTTAGGGTGTTTTAAAATATAAATAAAGTCTCTGATAAAAACTTAGAGAGCCTTTTCCTTTACGTTTTCTTCTTTGCTGTCATTATGGTCGATGGTAATCAACTTTTAATTTTCTTTATTTGTTTATTGTTTTTCAATAAAATTCAAACATATTATCTATTTTTTATATTTTAATGAAATATTTTATTTTATTTTCCAGTAAGTTCGTTTGCCTCTCTTTTTAGAGTTTATTTATTTTCCACTATGAAAATAGAGAATAGTTTAAATCTAATGTTCAAGAGATTGGACTTGTTCAAATACTTGGGTAATTTTCACTGATGATCCCCTAATTTTCTTCACTTTCCCACCACTGTCCTTAAACTTTGTTTTGTAACACGACAGTCCTACAACTTTGAGTTTTGTAACACAACAGTCCCTATTGTTAGTATCCCGCTTCTAAAAATGAGTTAAGATAAATACAATCTAACTTATAAAAAAATTTAAAAATTATGGACAATGAAATTATTTTTTCTATTTTCTAATTGAATAAAATTGAGAAATTCATAGAAAATAGAAAAAAATATTCAAATGGTCCAAAATTTTAGTGAGAATTCATAATAAAATATGATAAATTTATTGGAATATAAGATGATAAAATTTGATTAACATACGTTGATGGAAAGTAATGGCGGGGACTTCTGCGTTATAAAATTCAAAGTTGGGGGACGGTCATATTACAAAACTTAAAGTTGGGAGACTGTCGTGTTACAAAACAAAGTTTAGAGATGGTGGTGCGAGAGGAAAGAAAGTTAGTGGACTGTCAATGAAAATTACCCCAAATACTCGTATTATGAAATTGATTTGTGGCTTAACATAGTTACCGAATGGATTGTGTTTCTCGTCATTGTGCTAATCGTAGCTATGAATATGTCAATAGTCACTTCAACTAGATTAAAGAATTTTAGAGTAAAAATTTATCTTATTATAATCTATATGTATTTCTTGAATATAGTTAGATTTACTTTTGTATTAATTGATTATTGTTATTTGTGAAGGTACTCATTTTTTAAAAATAATATAAATAAAGCTCTTCTCTTAAATTAATTAAATATAAAAAGGAAATTTTAAAATAAATTAAAATTTAAAACTTAATAAGAGTGAATTATGCTTCCCGTCAAAAAAAAGAGTGAAGTATGCTTCTTCCTTTCCTTTTTATTATAACATTTTTTTCATGAATTAGAGTTGTCCATATAAGAGACCATTTTTTCAATATTTTAACTCTTATAATTCTTTCTAAAAAAAACTCTCATAATTTTTTTTAGGAATGGTCATTCTCACTCCATAATGTTTAAATACACTCCATTCATAACTTTTTAATCCACAAATCCATAGATCTTTCTTTCCATAAAAACACATATATGGAGTATATTTAAACTTAATGGAGTGGGAATAACCACACCCTTTTTTTTGAACCTATCTCAAAAGAGTTTTAAAAGATTTTTTTTTCATACATGAGAAGGAATAATTAAAAAAAATTGACAACAAAATAAAAAAAATAAAACTTAAAATGTTACAGTAAAAGTTTAGTAAGATTTGAGTAATTTTTTTACGGTATATATTAAGACTTCACAATTTGAACAAATCAAAATTAATTAGTGACACTGACTAAGGAGTATCAAGCTGTCATATATAACATATTATATACTGCTATATTTTCTTTATTAATGGTTGAGATGTTTTTGAATCTACCATTTTTATATTTTGTTAATGTATGGTGGTAATAATATTAAAAATAATTATTTTTAAACCCTTATCATTAATTTTTTTAAATAGAACCTTAATTATTTTAAGAAGAGTTTATAATTATAAAATAATCAAATTATTTACAATTTAGAATAATCAAATTATTTACAATTTTGGACTAACTCTTAAATATAAAATTTAATTTTATTTTATTATTTTTAAATTTAATTACATATGTGAGTAAAAGAATAAATTAAATAGCCAATAGAATTCTTTGTATTAAAGGAATTAATCTTAAAAAAATAGGTATGAAAGCCAAAGACATTAACAAATAAAATCTTACAAAAATAGGGGACTCCAAATTTATTTTTAATTTTTTACGATCAATTTTAAAGAAAATGAAAATAAATTAAGGACATATTAGTCTAATGTTGGTTCAGGTTATGGTACTGGAACTGGTCCTGGTACAAGATATGGTCCTCGTACAATCTACTTCAATTTGCGCTTTGTTTCGGGTGTGCCAGAGAGTATATGCCTCTCAACCAATATACCTGACTTGTCAAATCTTTTGTGGGTATGGATCCACTCCCAAAGTATCCCAAAATGCCACTAAATGTCTTAGTAGAACTAGTGGATAAAGTAAGTGAAGCAACAAAAATAGCAGTGTATGTAACTACTAGTAGAACTAGTTGTATAAATATAGAACTGGTGCTTGTAAATGACTTGGTAGAACTGATAATTGAAAGGAACTGGTGTAGAGAAGCTAAATCGAAAGGAAATATTAACTTTGCAAGTGAAATTTTAAGGTTTAGGTTGAAATGGACAAAGTAAAGGAAGTGAAAAAGCTTGTAGTGTTGAAATTGAACTAAATACAAGAAATTGAGCTTGAAATATAAAGACTATAAGCAAAAATGTAAATTGTTAGGAACTAATTTGCTAAGAACTGTTGAAAGCTAGGTTGCTAAGTGCTAAAAGATTAATTGAATAAGCCTTTGGGTGATTTGTTGTTGAAAATTGTCGGTCCTTGAAAATTAAAATCTAAAAGATAATATTTATTAAGCTTGAAATGAAAATAACAAAACTAGAAATGTAAAATGACTAAGGAATTGGTAAAATTAAAAGCTAAACGTGAATTCATTTGAGTTTGAAAAGTAAATCAACTGGAAATATAAATGGAAAACAAAAAGCTTTTGAACTTCAAAAAGTAAATGACAACGCTAAAAATTTGAAAGTATTGAAAGAGCTAAAGAACTTGATAAATTAAAGCTAGAAATGGTGTTTATTAAGCAAGAAAATTAAATACATAAATTGAAAATGTAAATGAACAAGACATAAAAGCCGCAAAACTACATTAAAGAATTTCTAAGCTAATAATTGGGGCTAATTTGGGCTGTTTGTTGATTCATTGGTGGTATACTCCCCTTATGTCGAATTCTCCTATTTATAATGACAGTTCTCCCCCCTTTTGATGAAAGTTCTCCCTTGGAAGCTGCTAGAACTGGTAACCATCACCCACTACTTCACTTTGCCATTTTTCTAGGTCACGTCCTAATCCATCAAGTTGATTCTCCACTTTTTGCGCAATTTTAGGGATCTCAATGCCATAATTCTTTAAATAACAAAGATCTAGAAAGTTCATTCTGCATAATGGTCAGAGTTCAGCTCATTTGGGTGGCGGTTCTTCCCTGGAAACATATAGAACAATCATAACAGCTACATGTTGCTATTTTCTCGGACATTTTAATATTTGTTGAATAAAGCCGTTAGAAATGGTAATACCAGAACCACCATCTTACAAGTCAATTTCAACAGGTGCGGTTCTTGTAATCTTGAGACTTTCAAGTAATTAACCTTCTAATTTCACCCCTGGACTTGGTCATTTAGGTTGTTAAAATTAGGTGCAAACAAATATATTAATTACTTGCCACATTTCTCGGTACTGTTATTTCTCGATAAAGCCGTTAAATATGGTAACACCAGAACCACCATCTTATAGGCCTATTTTCAGCAGGTCCGGTGCAGGTCATGTATTCTCGAGACTTTCAAGTAATTAACTTTCCAATTTCGCCCTAGATCTGGTCATTTGGGCTGTCAAAATTAGGTACAAACAATTAAGTCAATTATTTGCCACATTTCTCGGTACTGTTATTTCCCGATAAAGCCGTTAGATATGGTAACACTAGAACCACCATCGTACAGGCCTTTTTCAGCAAGTCCAGTGCAGGTCTCGTATTCTTTAGACTTTCACTTAATTAGCCTTCCAATTTCACCCATGAAACTCATCGTTTGGGCTATCAAAATTGGGTACAAACAGATATTAAATTGGAGTATAAACAAATAGAGTGTGGAAATCACCTCCTGGAACATTTAAAATTTTATTTTTTTATTTTATTTGTTAGTTTTTTAATTATTACTTCTTATGTATAAAAAAGTCTTTTAAAACTCTAATAAGATAAGTCCAAAAAAAAAAATAATTACGAGGGTTTTTTTTGGAAGAATTACAATAGTTAAATATTGAAATAAACAAATGGTCTTTTAAAAATATGGACAACTCTAATCTATGAAAGAAATGTTATAATAAAAAAGAAAGGAGATGTAATTCACTCTCATTAAAAATAAGGGCCTATTTATATGTTAATAATAAATTGGAGTGCAATTATTAATTGGTGAATTGCAAATATAGCCACCTAAATTTTTAGATTGGTTATCATATTTTTATCACTAAACTAAATCAACTATAAATTGCAAATTCAAATGTATATCTATCTGTGATCTATCCTCTCATTTGAATTAAAAATGACATCTTATTCTTTAATTAAATAAAAATTTTATCTTAAAACATTTACAAATCAAACTAAATTTTAAGTTTGAATTTCCATCTCAACTTAAAAAAAAAATCAAATTCTTGAAAAATAGGTTGTCATTAGTGCTGTCAAACCCGACCCGGCCCTGCCGGTTCAACCGAAAAACCAAGGAACCTACCTCTTAACCGGGTCGGGTGACTTTAAAAAATTTGAATTTTAATTTACCCGTTAAAAATCCGATCAAAACTTATAAACCCGGCTAAAAACCTGTCAAACCCGATCAAAAACCTATAAAACCTGGTCTGAATTTATTAAATTTAATGGGTTTGATTTTTTATTTTTAACTTATTTATTGAATCTAACACCTATTTTTTTAAACAAAATATTATAACATTTGTTGGAACTATTAATTCAAAATTGAACTTTTAATATTTTAATCATTTTTTATAATAAAGTTAAGTTAGTATTTTATTTCATTTGTATTATTTTTATGTTTTTCATTTATTTTTAAATATTTCGATATTAATATTTTATTCTAACCATTGATTCAATATTAACCTTTAATATTTTAATTGTTTTTTGTATTTTACATGACACATGATATTTTTTAATATATTTATTATATATACTAATATTGTT
>CANYLF012287321.1:0-10590 GCA_948193215.1 Bocquillonia castaneifolia
GTATTATTACATTTCCTTGCAGATTTACAGTATACAAGCTAATGACAATGTTTACAGATCCCTAAGGAACTAGTCTGGATTGTTAAAACGGCTTGAATCTACAACTAAAAATCCAAGAAAAATATTACTGTGAAATGTTAAAACAATGATTATGAGGCTCCAAACTTGAATATAAGATGTCCAAAACACTCATGGTTTCACATAAAACTCATATATGTGATCAGAATATCAAACAAAATTAGTATGAGAAAAATGTAAAAATTGTAGAATACAAAGCAAATAATATAAATGAGGAAATGAGCTTATTCTTGATGCATGAATTGCTCGTGGATGGTTGGTTGCCCTCAGAAATGAGATTGTTTACCACTTCGGGTAGTAAATGAGCTTTTGAATGATTAAGAAATCCAGAAAATAGTTTCAGACAATCGTCGTGATCCTTTGTGAAAAAAAAAAACGTTATTTTTCTGTCTTTTTTTTTTTTAACTCTCATCTCCTCTCTCGTCTAATATCTGAAGTCCTCCCCTAAGAACCCCCTCTCAAAGTTACATCGCTTCGTTTTTATATCTTAGGTGATTAGCGTTTCCTCACGACAAAAGGAATCCGCTTTTGTTAATGGCGGGGTATGGCAGATCATTACCCTTATATGTCAGATCGTGTAGACGCTCCCCGTAAATAATTATATTTGAAGTCATGAACATCCGGCCGGACCATTGAACATTCGGCTGGATGTTTATTATTGGGCCTAGTGGGCTTTTGGGCTCAAAACGATTTTCTGGTTTATGTGAACCGTATTTAAGGTTCAGACAAAGATTTAAACACTTGTTCGGACCCTAAATTAGGCCAAAAATATATTTTGAAAATATTCAACACATTCGAAATAATTTTTTATTTTCTTCAGCTCATTCCTATAAAAAAAACTGGGTAATAAAGTGGTCTAAATTAGACAGTATTCATAACTGGGCTCCCGGGCCGCTTCCACATACTTGCATCCAAAAATTCAGTATCTACAGCTGGTATTCAATTTTTTAAGCGAGGAAAAATTGATGAAAACAGCATGTGATGGAAGCCTAGACACAAACCAAATTGCACAATCTGCATCTGTAGAAAATGCGGTTTCAAGAATAAACAATTTAATTTGCAGAGAGTCTTTCGAGTTTGGATCTTTTTATAAATTTTGAAAAGCAGTGACAAGAAGAAAGGAAAACGTCTGCAAGTTCAATGCCTCACCAGCCCTCTAACATGTCTCCTTTCATGTATCTTCAACTCCACAAGAATAATATATTTTGTACACATAATGGAAGTAACATTCGCACTATATAGCCTTGACAACAGCTCTCACACAAGAATAAGAATACAATTTGAAAGATCACCATGCATTTAAGCACTTTCAAGTGTCAATTTGACTCCATCCCTGAATGGAGTAGGCAAAAAGTTGAGTGTTTTAACCAGTCTTGATATATCCATAGATATGTCAGCTGGGGATGAGACTCCACGGTCAACCTGAAAAATCAGAATACTGACATAAGAATCAAGAAACAGGAAGAACCTAAGTTTGTGAAGAAGTGCCAAAAGAAATGAAAATTCTCAACATGAAAAAGCACACCATGCACTTCCTATCTGGTGTTTTGAGAGAAAATGAATAATTTACTTGTAAGATAAATGGTTGAAGGCATGTGGTTGAGTAACAGAAAGTGTAGCATCTAATAGATTCGAGGCAAGAAGATGAGGGCAAACTATGTGTTTATCAATTTCAACCATGAAAACAAGTATATGTAATTAAAAGGAGCACTCCAATAAAAAGTATGATAGATCACAGGGGTTTGAATACTTGACTGTGGACTAATCATTGATTCAAATTTCCCTTATCCCTCAAATTGTGGGCACTCATAAGAATGGGGAGGGAAAAACAAAGGGAGCATGACCACAAGGACGAAGAGAGGGTGATCTGAAACATAGATATCTCACAACAATCTTCAATTTTGAGCAGAAATTATAAGAACTACTCACCGAAGCTGCAGATACTGATTCAATCAGGTCACTGTTGTATCCTCTAATATCTGCCACAGCCTCAGCCATTTGAACACGGGATACTCTATCTGGTCCACCAACATTCAAAAGTAGCTGCATTTGCTTACCCTCTAGGACAAGCATCAAAAGTATCACAATGCTCAAGACAGATGTAAAAGTACAGAGATGGAATAAACATTGTGAGCAGCAAAGCAAGAATTAGCATGCAGATAGAAATTTCCACTATCAAATTGAATAAGAAATAAGTAAGGTAATTAATTTAGCACCATTTTTATATTTGCAATGACAGCCTTCTTAGGAACATTGAAGTTGAATTAATAAGGATACACTAGACGTGTACATTTTCTTTACCAAACATAAATCAGTACTCAATGCAAAGTATTGTACACTACAAGCTTAGAAAAACATAAACAAGAATTAAAGGAGGCTATTTCCGTTTGTAATCTATATGGAATAGTGGTGAATACCATCATCAAGCAATCATTAGTTAGGTACCTGATATCCATCTGTCTGTCAAAGACAATATTACAGCAACAACATCCTTGACATGCACAGGACACCGAAACTCATCATGGAAGAACTCTATCTGTTCTCCTTTGGAGAGGACACTATCAATCCACTGCATCATTGATTAGACAACAATCATTCATCAAACACCAAATAACAATGGAATCCTAGCCATTAAATTTGACTCCAATTCAGGACAGGATCTAAGCAGCAACCAAAAAAAAAGTACTGCTGGCACACCTGGATTGGAAGAGATTTCGGGAGGGGTGAGATAGTCTGTGGGCCAAAGATGATGCTACTTCTTAAAATTGCAAAGTTAGAACAATTTTCAGAAACAAATTTCTCTGCTGCCACCTTTGATTTACCATATACATTCACAGGAACAGTTTCATCGTCTTCTTTGTAGAAGGAAATGACCCCTTCATAGACTAAATGCAGGGAGGTAATAAACAACACAGTTAGTAAGGTAATTAATAAAAAGTCAAAACAGTATTTGTGTAAGGCACACTAACCTTGATCGGTTGACAAATGTATAAGAAGGGTAGTATCTTTATCATTCCCTTGAAAGGTAGAAAGCCAATTTACAAGAGAGGAAGGTACATTAACAGACATAGCAGTGGAAGGATCCTTTTCACAGGCACGAGGAACAGAAATTGCGGCACAGTTGACAACAACATGAGGCTGCCATTTCAAAAAAATAAATTTATAAACACGCAAGGTGAGGTGAAGTGAGTAGCATAGTAGCAAGAGGAAGAGGAATGCGGAACCTGGCCAAATTGATGTGAAATGGATTGAAATCCATCTCCAGTCTGCAAATCGACACGGAAAGCGAGAGATTGAGGAATGGCATCGAGCAGGGATTGAACAGGTGAGGAATTGGAGTGGTGAGTGAATGCCACGTCATAACCAAAAGAACCGTCTTCCATCTCTGAGAACCCTTGCAATAGGTGTTGCCCTAAGTAGCCTGTTCCTCCAATTACCAACACTTTCTTCTTCTCCATCTCTCTCCCTTGCCTTGTTTGTTAATTGTAGTACAATACAATGGCTCATATATGCCTTTTTGGCAGGAAATTACGATGTCGTTTCATGGAAAGCGAGGTATGGGCCATATTTGGATTTTATTTATTAAAGTGGGTTTCTAGTTTCTACACCTTTTAACAGCCCAAGCAACACGGTTAGAACCAAAATTGCCGTCAAGGATAACGAGAATTTGATATGTGGTTTTAGAAGAAGCAGGAGGAAAATGGATGCACGGTCAGTTACAGTAAGAAGTATACTTCCACTGTATCATGGAGGGTCTCTCAGAGGGCGTTTCGGAGTTTTATCTCGCCAAACAGACCCCACAAGTCGAGCATTAGCACGCAAGGTGTTTCTCTTCTTCCCCCGAACTTTTTGATTGAAGAACTGGCTTTGCTATTTTTCATATTCTTGCTTAATATACATGTTTGATATTTGAATTTCCAATTTTTTTCTGGTAAATTTACATTTTATGCTATGTGGATTGATTATGTGTGCTTAGTACAGATAATATGGCAGTTGAAGCAGGATCAAAGTGTCTGCGCCAAGGGAATTAATTCTGTTGATTGCGCATCACTAGTAGAAAATTTACCTAAGAAAAGAATGCCCCATCTAGCTCAAGAAATTTTACTAGAAATGAAATCCCAGGGTTTTGTACCAAATAACTCTACTCTTTCAGCTATCATGCTCTGTTTTGCTGACAGCGGACTCCTCCCTCAAGCACAAGAGATATGGGAGGAAATGCTCAATGCTTCTTATCCGCCAAGTATTCAAATAATTTCCAGGTTATTTGATGCTTATTCCAAGGGAGGACATTTTAATGAAGTGGTGAAAATTCTAGAGCAGTTAAGTTATAGTAATTTCAGCTTGTTACATGAGGCTTATTCCCTTGCTGTTTCTTGCTTTGGTAAGGGAGGACATGTTGAGTTGATGGAAAATGCACTGAAAGATATGGTCTTGAGGGGTTTCCCGGTAGACTATGCTACTGGGAATGCCTTCATTAGATATTACAGTATACATGGTTCTTTGACTCAGATGGAATCCGCTTATAGTCGCCTTAAAAGGTCCAGACATCTCATAGACAGAGAAGGTATCAGAGCAGTATCACTTGCATATTTAAGGGAGAGAAAACTATACAGGCTAGGGGAGTTCTTGAGGGATGTGGGGCTTGGTAGAAGAGATGTGGGAAGCCTTATGTGGAACTTGCTGTTGCTATCATATGCTGCCAACTTCAAAATGAAAACTCTGCAGAGGGAGTTTTTAAGAATGTTAGAAGCTGGTTTCCGCCCTGATCTCACTACGTTTAACATTCGAGCTCTGGCTTTTTCAAGAATGTCTTTGTTATGGGATCTCCATCTTAGCCTTGAACATATGAAACATGAAATGGTATCTCCTGATCTCGTGACTTATGGTTGTGTTGTAGATGCATACTTGGATAGAAGAGTAGGTAAAAGCTTGGAATTTGCTCTCACAAAGATGAATGTGGATGATTCTCCACTTCTATTAACGGATCCGTTTGTGTTTGAAGTTTTGGGTAAAGGGGATTTCCACTCAAGTGCAGAGGCATTTCTAGAATTTAAGAGGCAAAAGACATGGACTTACAGGGAACTAATTTCTATATATCTCAGAAAACAGTACAGAAGCAACCAGATCTTTTGGAACTACTGATTACTGATGTCATGTGAGAATATTAAGATTCCCTGGCCTGTTGATCAAACTGAAACTGATAATTAGATTGGCACGGCTGGATTCATCTTTCTGTGAGAGTTTTCCTGCTGAATGCTGTGTGGCTATACAACCACTTGGGCTATATCAAGTTCAAGAATCAACGTATAATCTTTAGATAACTTGTATTTACCAAAAAAAAAAAAAGAATCTTTAGACAATATGAGAGATTTCAGTTGTGAAGCTAAAAATGAAAATGTAAAGATCTTCACCTTGCAGAATGCAAGTCTGCATTACAGTTCTATGGTTTTCAATTGATGATTTGTTTTTCTGCTGGACGAGTGCATCAAAATGAAAACTAATGTGAGACCCAGGAAGGAGATTATGGAATGCTCTGTGTTAAGAAGTTCAAAATGTTTGTTTACGTACAACTTTGTAATGTGCAAAGATTTAAAACTAGAGCTGCCGAATGTGCTTGACAGAATTTTGAAGTAGTTGTATGTTACTGAAAGAAATTCTACAGACCAGGACCAGTGTGCATAAAGACTATTTCACAGATTGAATCCCTAAAATTTGTAAACTTTGAATGAGAAAAGGCAAGGATATTTCCTTCATATGCTTACCATATGGAAAAAGGAACTGCATCTTCAGAAGGTGCCTTGTAAAATATACAAAATTGGCAGCTCAAATTCAAAACTTGGATGCTACATAGCCCCTGTAAGCAACAGGAACCAGCACCAGCTTCTAAAGATACGGACAATAGTTTGAAGTTTCATGCCATATAGATGAACACCTTGAATCAAAAGAAAGATATAACAAAAATAAACAGCATAATAGAGAAGATTACATGTGATGTACTGAAATGAGAACAAACTGCAAAAAAAAATCAGTCCGACTTTGTATTAAGATTTTTTAAATTATAAGGAAACAAAATTACCTTTGTACAAACAAATGCATGCCCGTCAATTAACAAAATGCTCTACAAAATCAATAGTTTAAGAAAAAAATTGCAGAATTCTTCTTTTGGTAATCACTAAAATCTCAAATGCGTTCAGAGTTAAAAAAAAAAAAAATTCCCATGGATTCTATACAGTACTGTGAAGCAACACTTCATAACATTAGCTGCTTACAGCACCCAGGGTTCTGTGGAACTACCCTTCTGGTTACCGTAAGAAAGCAGATAAGCTCCTGAATTGCTGATTGGAATCTGGAACGACCATAATTTTTTGAGTTAATTCTGACTGCTTTCTGGGGCTGACTGGGACTTTTCGATAAGCAACTCAATTTTCTGTTCATCAAGATAATAAAAGCATGTTAAGTACACGTAATCAACAAGTGAAGGCAAACATAGTTATTTTTCTCTCACCAAGAAACTAGATTGAAGATGAAGTAATGAACATGGTTTTTTGTTACTGGAAAAGATAATATTATCTAAAATAAATACACCAAAAAAATGTCGATTTAAAAGAAAATTATTCTGAAAACAGTGTGTTAAGAGAATATTTGCAGCTACATCAAGTAACGAAGACATGAAATGATTTTAAAAATGAAATGAAGCGCTAAAACAATAGCTGCCGCTATTTTCAGCGGTGAACATATGAAATAAATTTTAGACTGAAAGAGTCTCTGAACTCATTTATTTCTCTGCAGTTGACAGACAGACCCATAGAATTGTTATGAATTCCCCACCTTTACTGATTCACTGACTTCTTCAAGCTTATTCAGCAGCACTTCCCCGGGTATTACACTTCTAGGCTCCACAAAAGCATAGCGTGGAGAATTTGCCATCTGCACAACATAGATAAGATATGTTAAAGGTAATACCTAAATATCCATTAAAAATCTAGAAAAAGCAAATCATATAGTACAGAACTAGCCATCTCTATGAACTCCAAGATTGTGTTCCATGAAGCTTCCTTTCATGTAATCCTGAGCCTTTAGCAAGTGGAAAACTGAATAACTTCCTAGAAAGCTTGAAAAGGAGCAGGATGTTTTCTACTTCTACTACTATTCTAAAGCAAGTTTTCCAAGAACAAGATGAGACTAAGAATGTAAAGAGATATGCTTTTAGATTACCAAAGAAGCTACAGATAATGATTTTCAGACTTGTATGTATAAAGTAGAGAAGAAACAGTTGAACTCATAATTAAGCAGCCACAAAATTAACAGATTTTAGAAGCAAAAGGTTGCACATACCACAAAAGCGACATTTAAGTCTCCAAGTAAGAATATTTCAAAAACATTTCAAAAACACATTGGAATGTGGAGGGACATTATCATTCATATATCTAGATCAGAAACAACTTCCAGAAAATATATAAAAGGACTTCCATAATTACCTTCCAGCTTTTGGATGGTGATTTAAAAATAGTTGGTCCCTCACTCAGTGACTCCATTCTAGACATACTGTCTCCTTCTCCTGTGAAAGCAACAGGTCTATAACCTTTTCTAGCATCCTGTATATTCTTTGCAGCTTCTCTTATTATAACCTGCAGGAAATGCTAAAATCATCTAGTGCAGCTAATATCTACTGGTTATCTGTTTCAAGAACAGTGGCATAAGATGTAGAACAAGATCAGTTCAAGGAATCAAGTCTGCATTACCTTCCCCAGAAGTAAAGGGTTAACAACACCTTGAACTCGTAGTTCATCTACAGGTGCAGGCTTTCCATGTGCTACACTTTCAATTCTAAAAGTATGAATTCCGTAAACAGATTGTAGCCAGCCTATAAATGTCAGCAGCATATGAGCAGAGCCTCAGTGAATGCAAAATAGCACAAAAGAGATTATGAAATGGAACAGCTCCATCAGTATAACCCAATTAAGTAGCTATCAGGTCCATAACATGCAGCAAGAAATTCAAACATACAAATTTTTGTTGTTAGATAAGCTGAACAGAGAATATAATTTTAACTGCTTATAATTGAAATGTTGTTTAGTATGGAAAACTTGTACATAAATCACTTGATCTTTGGAGCATGTGGCAGGTCAACAAAGAGTGGGAGAGAAATATGTGCATAAAATTTAACCGATATAATTTATCAAGCAAATGAAATAACAGAAGAAATCTAGCCAGTCAAAAGAGAGCATAGAAAGAATCAAGTTGTATCATACCCTGTTCAATGATGATATCAATCACCAAAGAAAGAGGAACACGATTCTCAATTGCTGTTACTCCCCAAAAGGGTATGAATGAAGGCCTTGAAACCTTGACAAAGGAAAGGAATTATCAGTAATGGCACCTGAATCACTATAAATAGCAAGAGATAAAGTACCAAACACACCAATTCCAAAGAGAAGCCAATAAAAAAAAATTAAAATATGCACCTTATAAACAATTTCATTGGGTGTAACATAGAGTTTGCGGGACAAAATCTCCTTTTTGAATACATATCTTCTGATGGGCAAATATAGCAACATAAGAATGCCTACTCCCCATGCTAAAACCAGCAACAAAGATATTGAAACCCATATAACAGTATCATACTTCAAGGTATCTTCTCCAAGTTCCTTGAAGGAAGCAGTGTACAAAATCTGTTCATCATCATCATCATCCAACTCTGCTTCAGGATCAGAAAGCATGTGATCCTTCAATGATCCAAGCTCTGAAAGACCCTCTGTGTATCCCGTCAACATTCTCTCTCTCTGATTTCAAAAATAAAAATTTCTGAATCATCATTTTGAAAAGCATAAACAATATTCATAATGATGCACACATAAATTTTACACAAACCACTGCATTACCATTTATGCATGCAACAGTAGCTTCAAGTAAAGCTATATACTATAAAGCACTAAACTTTATAAAGAGAACTTATTTCTCATAAAACAAGTCAGTAATGTCATTAAATACAAAAAGGCAACAACACAAACAGACTGTCAAACCCAACAAAATGAAATGGAAAGAGGAGAATTAATAAAAGTTCATAAATTTTGAATTACCTAATTAACCTTCTAAATATTAGGTGTCTGGATTGGGGAAAGGAATTTGAATAAAAATAAGGATGTTGATGTGAAATTTGTCTTTAGGGTTCTTCTATCCACCAGTCCAAGCTCTCTCTGTTCCTCTTAATCTTTACTCTTCACCAAAGTTCTGTTTGGCCTGGCATTGCATGAGGGGAGAACCAAAACAATTGAAAAGGGTAAGTTTCGAGAGCGGTCGTGTCTACTGTAAGCAACCAAAGGACACACTGGCCCCACGTGTAGACAAGTAATGTCCGAAACTATTTGCCCTTTTCTTAACAAAAAAAAATGCTTCTTCATTTTTTAGTGTAAAGTAGGGGAAGAGCGTATAAGGTACGCCAAGTCAGATTTGTAGTAAAAACATAAACATATGACCGTTTGATTAATCAGAAGGCCCCACCTCATAACCAGTCCAGTAACGGGATACTTCAAATAGCTCCTTGAAGTTTTCTATACCATCCTCTTCAGTACCTTTATATATATTTTTTTGATAGGTGAAGTTGCTGGCCTCGTTTAACGGTTGCCAGCTCTAGTCTCGGAGTATCCCAGGTCCCGTTTAACGGTTGCCCACACTAATTTCCGGTCGAGAGTAGGCCTAAAGAGGACCAAACTCTTTCCCAAGAAGGCGCTCTCACGAGTCGAACCCAGTACCTTTATTTTAAAATAACATATTTTCATTGTTTTATTTCCTTATGTAAATAGTGATAATTTAAATTTAAAAATAAAAATTAGGTAAAAAAAAAGAATAATCCATACATTTATAAGCACATATAAGTATGAAATGATTAAAAACACATTTTTCTTGATTAAAAATAAAAATAGAGAAATTTTACATGAATATAATCTATATATCTATTATAATATTATAATTCCAAAGCTGAGTGAAAATTTTCTGAACCGTCGTTAAGTCACGTAGGATTAATGAGACTTTAAAAAATTGACACGTGGAATATATTTTTATTTTAATATTAATTAATTAAAGACATTTCATTTTCCAACTATAATTAGATTTATAGTTATTTAGGCCCAGTTTGATTTAGCTGATTTATGCAGCGGATAGCTGATAGCAAATAGCAGGTAGCTGTTAGCAGATGGCTGGTAGCAGAAAGCAGATAGCTGATTTTTATAATAGTGTTTGGTAAACACTTTCAAGTTGTTGCTGATATTATACAAAATGACTAAATTGGATACATATTTTATTTAAAATAAAATAAAAGTTATTTTTTAGAGGAAAAATATAACAAAAATATTTATTTTATAAAAAAAATAAATGAAATAAATAGAGCAATAATTATAAAAAAATAAATTCTATTATTAGTAAATAACTATATTATTTAAATAATTTTTTTTTATTTTTAACCATATAAAATTATAATTTTTTGATAAAATATAAAATTATAATTAATATAAT
>CANYLF012287333.1:0-12981 GCA_948193215.1 Bocquillonia castaneifolia
ATCAAATTAAATTTCTAAAACCAGCCAAAAGAAATAGGGACAGAATCCTTAATCATAACATAAGAGAGTAAACGAGTCGATCCTATTGCCAAACTACTCGAAACATGAATTGATAAAAACTCATTCAATCTCGAATTTTTATAAATTTCAATTTTAATAATACTCGATTCATTAACTCGTGAGTGGATTTAAATAAATTTGTTAATTAACTTATATATTAACACGTTAATATTTTAACTATATATAAATCTTGCCATAGGCCGGTTTTGGTATGGAATAGAACCATAGGAAGCGGGCCAAAACTATCTTAGTTGTTTGGATTCTAATATCAAAACTAAAATCATTGTAAAACGGTTCGGTCCCTGGTCTTGTAAAATACCAAAATTATCGGTTTTGAAATGTGTGTCTATTAATTGTAGATTTGAATTGTTGTATAAAACAATTTAATTGTCTAAAAAATTAATATTTATATCATATGCATATAATATATAATATATAGTTTGATATAATAATATTGATGCACAAGGTATTTATTTGCTAATTATCAAAAAAAAAGTATTTATTTGCTATGATTCAATTTATTTTTCATGTTAAGAGACATCTCAAACTTTACTTTTAAATTCAAGTCGTTTTTAATGGGTAATATTCAAATATAGTGTGAACTTTTTGTGTCTTTTCAAATATAGTCTAACCTTTAAGTTGTCTTTGTCTGTACCTTATATTTTGTGTTTAATTTTAAATATAGCTAGAAGTGTGTTTTATCTGACATATCATCCTTTTCTCTTATTCTCTCTTCTAGTTGGCAACACAAGTTAGATAAAACCGACTATATTTGAAATTAAATGATAAGTTTGTGATATATTGTAAAAAAATATGAAAGTTCGGGATATATTTAGTTTTCAAATTAATATGACGTGTCTTATTAAATAGGAGGAAAAAATTGATAATTAAACATGCCATATTAGATGAGACACACATATGTTTAGATTTGACACCAAATATAAAGTATGAGATACAAACTAAGATGATCCTTTCTGAGTAGCTTGAAGTTGGGTTCACAGATCGTAGTTAATCTGGAGATGAACCTGCTGTTCTATTGAATCTTTCCTAGGAATTCTCTGACTTCCTTCTCAGTCTTTGGAACCGGCATTTCTTGAATGACCTTTACCTTATTTGGATCTACCTTAATCCCTTTCTGGCTTACAATGTGTCCCATGAGCTTTCCGGATGTCACCCCAAAAATACATTTCTTTGGTTAAGCCTGAGGTTGTATTTCTAAACTCGTGCCAAGAACCGGTCTAAAGCTTCAAAGTGATCTTCTCTAGTTATGGATTTAACCATCATGTCATCCACATAAACTTCGATCTCCTTGTGCATCATATCATGGAATAAGGTTGTGGCCATCCTTTGGTAGGTTGCCCCTGCATTCTTGAATCCAAAAGGCATGATCTTGTAGCAGTAAACACCCCACTCTGTGATGAAGGCTGTCTTAATATTGTCCATGAGTGCCATTATTATTTGGTTATAGCTAGCGAAGCCATTCATAAAGGAATACATGGCACTTGCGGCTACACTATCAATTAGAACATCAATATGAGGTAAAGGGAAATCATCCTTTGGTGATGCTTTGTTCAAATCCCTGTAGTCTACACACATCCTGACCCTTCCATCTTTCTTGGCGACTGGGACTATGTTGGCCAACCATTCTGGGTAAATGACGACATCTAGGAATCTAGCCTTGATCTGCTTTTCAACCTCTTCTTTAATTAGCTTGGCCCTTTCTGGTCTAAGTCTTCAAAGCTTCTGTTTGACTGGCTTCTTGGTGGGATATATAGCGATACGATGTTCAATGATCGTCCTATCAATACCTGGCATGTCATCATAAGTCCATGCAAATACACCTTTTCTTTTATTTAATATTTTTTCAAAATTCTCTCTCTCATTAGTAGTAATATCAAATGCAAGAGTTATTTCCTTCAGTTGTTCTTTTGTGCCAATATTAATAGAATGTGTTTGCGCAGAATTAATGTCAAAAATGCTTATGGTATGATCTATGCAATGCACAGTGCCATAAGTTAAAACATCACACAAGTAAGCAAAATTGGTGTTCATATCATTGACCTTAGAAAGAAAAACATAATCATCTTCAAACAGATCGGACGTTATTACATCAATTTCAGAAGTTTCACAAAACAAATCAACTAAAGAGTTCTCTATGAACTCATCTATCTCAGAGACTTCAGCAACATCTTTGGGGTCGATCAGCTTTCCATCTTCATGTCCTGGATTCCCTCAAGCAGAATCTTCTCCAAAACATGCACCTCCAATAAGTCTTTGAAGATCTCAAAACCAGGCACCTGAATCTTCTCAACATCCACAGGTTCAGCTTTCTCATGATAAATGGTACCACTCTCAGGTACAAAGAAGTCTTCAAGAGTCTTGCCATCTTTAGGTATCTTCTCTCCTTTATAACCCAAGCCTTCCTTAGTTGTCTGCATCTTGAAGTTAGGCAGCTGTGTGATACCCTATTGGTTCTTCCCCAACCCTAATGTAGGCAAGTAATCCATCTTCTTCATCATTTGATTAACCGTAGCGTTATTTGGTTCATCAAAAATTCCCCATAATCTGGAAGCCCATAGGTGCAATGACTCCTTGGGGAGTAGTTCTCAATATTGCGGCTGATGTGGCAGGTTCAGCTGAAATGGTCAGGACTTCATCCTGGTAAGGAAACTTGATCTTTTGATGAACTGTGGATGGTACTCCTCCCAAAGCATGGAACCAAGGTTGGCCAAGGAGGACAGAAAATGTCATAAGAATGTCTGGCACGGTGAACTCAACTTCCAAAATAATAGGACCAGTTTTAACCTTTGTAGTAAATGTGCCTTCGACTGCGCTTTTAGAGTCATCATAAGCCCGAATAACCAAGTCAGATGGCTTCAAATCTTCTCTAGCTATCCCCATCTCAGAAAGAAGCTTAGACGGGTAGACATTAATGGATGAACCATCATCAACCATGACACAAGAAGTTCTTTTTCCATTCACTTCAACTGCAATGAACAAAGCTTTATTGTGATCCCTTCCTTTTAAAGGTTTGTCTTCATCTGAGAAGGTTATCTCCCCTTTCTTCCTTTCAGTCATGAGTCTTATTACTTCATCCAGAGTAATGGTTTTAGGAACTAGTATCTGAGTCAAAGCCTTAACTAATGCCGCCTATGAGACTCAGAGGAAACAAGTAAGTCCCTTATGCTTGCATTAGTTTTGGTTTTCTTGAGTTGCTTAGTTACAATATCAGTCGAGGAAGCTTCCTCTATCACCTCTTTCTCAGGCTTCTTGTCAACTTCCTTTTGCTTGCCCAAGTCTTTCCTTTGAAAATCTCTCCTACTTCTAGTAACCAAAGCGGATTCAGAATCGACAATTTGCATCACATTATCGATTTCGAGCTCATCCTCATCTAAACTGTACCAAGCATCAAACTTAAAGAAATCTTTTATCTTCCCATCTTTTCGAGTCTAGATCATATAGGAATCAACCTCATCCCTTGGGAATGGGATTTTCTTGTCAATTTCATCACATAAGGCACGAATATCCTGCTCAATACCAGTTGGCACGTCTTTCCTGTCCAGGAACTTTTGCCAAGCATCAACTCTGTCCCAATCCTTCACATGCTCACCCCAGTTCTTGGGCCATGGTCTGCCTTTGTCATAGATGTCAAAGTCTGGGCCCCAAGTTGGTTCAATCTCACCAAGAGGGACTTCAGGTGGTGGATGCTTTGGGTACAGGAATTTAAAGTCAAACTTGCCTGAAGGTTGGCCCAAGAAATCCTCCACATATTCCTATTTCTGTTTAGGTACATCATGCACATCTTGAAAGGAATTCCACGCCTTCTTGAGAGCTTCCTCTTCTTCAGTCGAATCATAATCAACAGAACCCCATACTTCATCTAAATGTTCATCAGTGAAAGAGCCCCATACTTCATCTTCAGTCGTACCTGAGTCAATGCAGCCAACTCTATTTGATGGAGGAACATTGTTGTAAGTAGGCAATGGGTTATTTTTAGTGCTTGGTTTCATAGAATCAGGATCCATGACTTTCCCTTCATCTATGAGGTATTGAATAGAGTGTTTGAGCTTAATTTAGTTGTTGGTTGAGTAGCATTGCATCTGGTGGAAACGGTAAAAGGTGTTTGGGTTATATAGTTGTGAGCTAGTGTTTAGTGGGTTTCTGGCTGGTTCAGGTTTTAGCAAGCCTTCTTTTTTGAGTCATTCAAAGACTTTGGACAAGGGTTTGTTGAAATTGGAAAATCTACGATTGGTTTTGACTGCATTGACTTCCACAACCTTGGTAGATTGTGTATGGGCACGGCTTGAGCTAGCCTTGGTAGTCTTCTTCTTCTCGGATTCAATCTCTTCAACCTGGAGCCCGTCATCATAGAGCTCCACAAAAATTTATGGATTTATCAACTGAAGCTTCTTAACCCATGTAGAATGCACATTCCTAGCAATGATTCTGACCTGGTCCCTTTCTGAAGGCTTATTGGGCATCAAAGCAGCTTTGTTTCTCCACCTATTCAGGAACTCAAAAAAAGTCTCACTGTCTTTCTGCTTAGTCATCTCTAAGTCCCTCAAGGAAACTTCCAGGGCAGCATTTTAGGAGAACTGACCCATAAAAGCTTCATTAAGAGTCTTTCAATCGGATTTAGTGCTAGTTGGCAAGGCATGATACCAGTCAGAAGCTACACCTTCAAACGTCAAAGGGAATAAACCTAATTTCTACTCATCATTGAGAGTGGTGGCCGACATGATGGTGATGTATTGCTTCAAATGCAGCTTAAGGTCGCCCGACCCATTGAACTTAGTCACATCAAGCATCCTGAACTTAGGAGGGAGTCCAATTATGCCATAGAGACCCAAGTTATCAAAGTCAAAGTCCTAGTCCTTTCCCCTTACCATCTCCTGGAGCTTCTCCATCTTCTTAGTAAGAGCTTCAAGGGCCTCATTTTCAGGATTTTTCTCAGTTTCATCATCACTACTAGTTTCTCGTTGTTCATCCCTTTCTTTCAAGGCTTTCTTGATGGCATTGTCCATCATGTCTTATAAAGTTTTCAAAGCATCTTCACTCAATCCAGCCATGGTGCTTGGGGAAGTTGGAGTCTTTGGAGTGTGCTGATGTGTGTTACAAACGAGGCGTCCGGCTTTTCTTGCCCAAGAGGCTCTAAGAGGATCTATTTTGCTATAAAACAGAGGGTTAGCATGCTATGACATGCATATGCAAGGATGAATGTATGCGTATATGCATGAATGCAAGCAACATGTAAGGACACAAGTAACAAACGTTAGTCAATCACAAATACTACCAAGTGGTAGACCTTCCAACCTTATTTCTCCCACACACGTATTCATTTGGCAAGTCAACATTCCTAGGAATTGGCTTGGGCTATCACATCAATAGGGGATGCTATTGCCGACGTAGTATGCACGTTTGCACACAAAGGAAGCTCTCAACATTCAAACCAAATAATAACTCATTATTACGACCTTATCCCATGTCTCTATCTTAACGAATTCCCTTAATGTTCCTCTTGTTCCAGGACGGTTTTAGCATCAGTTAGGTACAATTAGACTGACACACCAACATCCCTTTCCTAAAGGTAGTAATCAAATCATTCTTTTTAATTCTAAATGACCCTATGCTGTAAGGTTGCACTAATTAGGTACAATTTAATTAGTGCTTCCTCCATAGGTGACAATTAGGCATTGAGTTAAAACATCAACACTAGACTCGGGCATTATAACGGCTTCATGGCATCACATAGTAAAGCAATATTTGGTAAGTCCTAAAGGAAGTTGCTACGATCATTACATGGCTTCGGTCAGGTTCGACTAAAGGAAGGTTCCCATAGAAGGTAAACTCCTATTAACCATCTCCCTCTTTCAAAAAAGGTTCTAGCAACGATAGGGCATTCAGCTCAGAATTTCCCATTAACTATCACTCATTAACCATAACAAAGATTGTAACCAATAGTAGGACAATTCCATTTATGAGTGGCAGTCACTGGTTTTGCCTCCTATGATGAACTCTTATAAATTATGGGCGACTTGACCAATGGTACCCGTGAGGTAGGGTGTTATAATGCAAGAATGAATGCAAAGAAACTAGAGTTTAGCAAAATAAAAAGTGTATTGGTAGAATCACTTGAATCATAAGTCTGTCTGTCAAAGGTCCCTAGTGGAGTCACCAAACTGCAGACAAGGAGGTTTTGCCTTAGAGCCTGAGCCATGACTAGCAATTGCGGCACTATGTGTTCAACTACGGGGCTGAAGTGATAGTCACCACCCGAACCAGCATCGGCAATGTCTTACAAGGTGCACACCTCGATTCCTCTCAAGAATACGAAAGGTGCATTTACCCCAGAGATTCAAGGATCGGACTTATCAATTCCAGAGCGTAATTCATTACCCAATACTCCTAGTATTATACCAACCTTCATTCCTTCTAACAAAGTAATAAAAAACATGTAACAACTATAACCTACCTTTCACATACAAACATGCAATGGTGAGTTTCTAATAGCAAACAAGAGTTAATTTTAATAATTACCAACCATTAATCAGGGTCAATTTATATGCAAAAGTGATAATAAACACATAACAACCAACACAGCAACACAACCTAGGGTTTCTACCATTTTAGACCTAAAATAATTACCAGATACAGATTAATAATCAATTACATGCATAAACATACCTAAACAATTACCAAAGAGAGTTCAGAAGCTTACCCCATCGCTGCATTCCACGTGAAAACTACTATACGCAAGCAATCCCAGCAAAACAGCACCGAAGAGACAACAACAGGGTCCAACGCCACTAAGGAGACCGGCATTTGGGCCCAAAGGCGTTTGGGCCAAACGCCACTCCTACTTATGGCATTGGTTACCAGACAGAAAACAGGCAATGCGATTTGACAAAAAATGAAGTTTTCAGGTTTACCAAGCCTAAAAAATGCACATACATAGATGAAAATGCATAAAATAATCACCAAAACATGTCATAATGCATGAAACATGGCAAAACAACCTAGATCTAAGCATGGCATGCATAAAACACAATAAAGACACAAACTTTGCATGCAAGACATTAAAAGATTCAACCTTTAAGCACAAAACGTGCAAAAGACATAAACTTTATGCACAAAATGTTAAAACAACATGATTTTAAATGTTAATATGCAAAGAAACAAACTTTATCATTAAAACATGCAAAAGATGCAAATTTTATGCATAAAACATCAAAAGATTCAACCTTTAAGCATAAAACATGCAAAAGGTGCAAACTTTACACAATAAACACAACAGAATTTCACATATCATATGCAAAGAAATAAACTTTATTCATTAAAACACAGAAAGAAAACAGCTTTACACAAAAAGATGCAACCTTTATGCATTAAAACTCAAAAGACATGACTTTTATGCAAAAGAAACAATTTTTATGCAAAAGAAACGCTTTTTATGTAATAAAACATGAAAAGAAAGAAATTTTATTCATAGAAAACATGTTAATAACACCAAATAATTCAGATATGAACATATAAATATGCAAACATGCAAAAGAAATAATTTTTAACCTTTATAGAGCATGAACATGGCACATAATGACATTTAATCAAAAGAAACATGTAAAAACATTATTTAAACATGTAAAATAGAAGATTATAGCAATAAAACATCACAAAAACAATGAATCATGACATGCAAATCATGAAAATAATGAAAATACAAAAAACAGAGGAATATGATGACTTACCTCTTAAGAAAATCACCTAGAAGCGTTTGACAACCCTCAGATCTTGTTTGAATGACTTTTATGTTGCTTTTTGTTGATTAAAGGTTGCTGGAACTTGGCTTCAATGGATTAAAACTCTAAAACCACCTCTTTAGTGCAAGATTCAAAGAGTTTTTTATGCTTATTTTATAAAAATCAATGTAGAGTGTCTTTTCCTATGAATGAGTTTTAGAGCGTTAGTATGAGTTACCAAACCCTAAAATTCGTATGCAATGTCTTCCTCTCCCTAAAACCTAGTTTTAGACATGTATTTATAGTCATTTTAGCTTAAAACTTAAGCTAGGGTTACAACAATTAGTTTCCTATTTAAAAACCACAATTTTAACTCAAAGCAAAGGACATTTTGGTAAAAAATTAGCCTCTAGGGCTTTGGGACACGTATACGACTCATACGGGCCATTCCGGACCGAAACAGCCTGAAAACGGACTTTATGTAGCTAAGATCACCTGACTGGCGTTGGGGGCCCAACACCAGTCTCCCTTGTGGCATTGTGCCTAACGCCAGTCTCATGAGTGGCGTTGGGCCCAACTCCACTTGGAAGAGTGGTGTTGGGCCCAATTCGACTCTTTAGAGTGGCGTTGGGCCCTTTTAGGCTTCCAAATGTCCGATTTTGCAAAAACTTAAAACAAGGAAAATGTGTGGAATGGCCTCAAATACCAATTAGTAAATTTTCAAGTCATTTAGACACTTGTAGAAAAATTTATAATAAAAATCGTCTGAAAGATGCATCGTTTATGTGCTTAAAACAGAAGTTTTAGGGAACCATGCTATGCAAGCTTAGAAAACACTCAAAATGAGGTTATGTAATCTCTAAAAAGCAAATGTCAAATCAATTCATGCTATTTAAAGCATGAATGATCATCATTGGGCCTCTGAGCCACTTCCGTATTCCTGCGTCAAAAATCAGGTGTTAACAGTCATATTTTCCATTAGCCTTTTTCACATTAAAGTCTATATAATCCTCCCTAACCCTCAAAGTCAACTTACAATCGTGAACATCAATTAAAGCACGTAAGTTATTCATAAATCCATGTAACCTCAATATTAGCATGAAAGTCAAGCACAACAAAATCAGCACTGAAAATAAACTCGTCAACTTTAATCAAAGCATCCTTTATAATCCATATCAGCCTCTTAACAGACCTATTAATCAATTACAAAGTGAGTATAGTGGGTGATATGTCTCCAAGTCGTAGTTTTGTAAATATAGAATATGACATTAAATTCATAGTAGAGCTTAAATCATGTAAACATCTATTAAATGCACAATCACCAATCACACAAGGGAAAGTAAAACTCCTTGGATCCTCTAATTTAGAAGGAACTCTTTAAGATATGATGATGCTTCACTCCTCAATCAACTCAATTGTTTGAAACTCATCTAACTTCTTTTTGCAAGATATGATATCTTACAAGAATTAGCATAGGTTGGCATGTGGGCAAGAGCTTCTATAAATGGAATATTGATGTGCAATTTTTTAAACATATCCAGAAACCAAGGCCTTTGCATAATAGTACCACCCGTTGCAAGAATTGTGCTTGTCTTACAAGAGCCTCTTACAAGAATTGTGCTTGTCTTATGCATAATAGTACCACCCGTTGCAGCATCCATAATTTTTTTCAGATCATTATAATAACTCTTATAAAAATGTCGCACTCCCATCCATTCAGGAAATTCATGCATGGTTCTGGCACTTCCTCAACATCTCCTTGAATCTTTCCCACGAATCATAAAAAATTTCCCCATCATACTACTTAAATTCAGTGATGTTATTCCTAAGCTACATGGTCTTTCCAGGAGGAAAGAACCTATCCAAGAAAGCATCACTCAATTGCACCGAAGTAGTAATGGATCCAACAGGTAGTGAATCCAACCAAGCTTTGGCTCTATTCGCAAAGAGATAGGAAAGAGTCGGATCTTGATTACATCACCTGGTATGTTATGCTTGCTAACCAAACCATAAATGTCTGAAAATCAATTAACATGATTATGTGGATCTTCACTAAGTAACCCATTAAATTGTACATTATTTCTCACCATAGAAACAAAATTGGGGTAAATCTCAAAATTAATTTTCTTTTGTGAGATTGAGATATACAATACCTGATTGCACCACAACCTTAGGTGCACTATAATCTTGAGGGGTATTATTATTTATGCCAGCCATTGCTTTCTGAAATAGTCTTTGTCTTTCCCTTTGAGTTGCTCTTCTTCTACTTTTACCGGATCTTTCGATTTCAAGGTCTACAGGAATAGGTTCAAGATTTCCCTTCAAGCTGCTCTTCTTTTACTTTTATTGGATCTTTCGATTTCAAGGTATACAAGAATAGGTTCAGGACTTTCTTCTTTCGCATTTTTCCTAGTTAGCATAAATCGAAAAAGTACCTAATGAAAGTAGAAAAAGAACTCAGAAAAAAGATTTAACCAAACAAAAATAGAATAAAATCACAATTAATTGCACCGAATCCCCGGCAATAGAGCCAAAAACTTGATGCGGGCTGTGCAAGTATACACAATCGAAGAAGTAATAAAAAAGATGAGTAGAATATCATTCCCACATAGATTAGGATTTAATTATGATACTAATTATTTAAATTCAGCTAGATAAAGAAATTTTTGCTGTTTTGCTTAGCTAAAAGAACTAATTAAATTAAACTAAAGTTTTATTGCACTTAAAAAACAATAATAATAAAAACTCAAGCATAAGGTAGATTTCATTGGTTCTTCCTATCTAACCTAATTCAAAAATTTCTAATCTCGGAATTTAAGGAAATTGCCTATAATCTTACACAGACTTACAGGACTAACCCTGATAATTAATTTAATCCTCAAATTAACTCAACTCGTGAAGCAATTAATTTTAATAGAAAATCCATTATCAGAATCGTAAGTGCCACCCTTAATATGCCCTAACTTTATTTAAACAATATCACTAGTCAAATTAATAATTTTAGGTTTTGTTAATTAGAGCTCTTGTTTAACTCAACTCACGAAGTAATATCTCAAACCTTAAAATAAAGGTGATCATGCTTTAATCAAGCATTAATGAAAACTAACAAAATTCATAAATTTGTGAGAAAAATTGAAATTAAATTAAGGGGATGTCTATTTTAAGCACATTCCCATATGAGAACTTGCTTAAAAAGCTATTAGATTAAGTTTATAATAGGATAAATATGAATTTTGGATAGAGATCTTTCATCACAATCATGTTATAAAACTAATCCAATGATTTTTAATCAAGTTCTAATGTGAGAATGTGCTTATAACATCTATTCCTTTAAATTAAATAGGGTTTGTATCAACTATATCATCCTTATACTTGAAATGAAAATTAGTTCATGATAAAAGAAAAGATAATCTAAAATTAAACCATAAAAGATAATTCATGAAGGAAAGGAAAAACCGCCCCGAACTAATCTTGAAATAATCCTTCAAGACCTTGAATTTCTTCTCCAACATAAAATTCTTTAAAGCTTCCTTGTTTATTTTTAGAGGGAGAAAATAGAGATTAATTTTCCAGTCTTGGTTTCATCTATTTATAGTGCTTAAACCCTAATTAAGGCTGCTAGCAAATCCTAAAATGATTAGGACATATTGTCATTAATTTCAATTAATAAAACCTAGTAAAATTTAGATTTCCCATAAGACTACACAAAGCGTCAGACTTGCAACTCCATTTTCTAGTCTTTTTAGTCTCCAAACAGCCTCAAGTTCTTCATGAAAATTGTAGATCTCAATTTTTTCTTGAATTTAGGCTATTGAATCACTAAATTCCGAGTTTTCAAGGCCAAGTTATGGCACGTTAGAGTTGCTGCACTATCAAATTGTGAATTTGATGTTTAAAATTTAAATTTCCTAAGGAAAACACAAACAATTAATATAAATCCAAAAATAATTAAAATAAACTAATTAATCCATATTCCTACTCTAAATAGAATCTAAATAATAAATTAAAAACTAAATAGACTCTAAATAATTATAAAAATAACAATTATCACTTTCACCAATGTAGCTCTCTTCCTTTCAGAATTTGTCGTAAGTCTTCAGCAATTCCTAAGGTAAAATTTTTTACTTGGATTACTTTTCATAAACGGATACCTTCCAAGGACTTCCTTGCTAGGAGATTTATCATCCCTCTTGATCATGCTACATGTCCTTTTGACAATAATATCGAGACTCAAAATCATTTGCTTTTTCACTGTTTGGATGCCCATTCTCTTCGGTATGCCTTATTCCGGTGACTCATGCTCAAATTTTTTATTACAATGGAGAAGCTACTTCAGAGGTACCATCCAACTTGATTTTTGTACCACACTTGGATGATATTGGCTTGGAACTTTGGAAAGAAGAAACAACAAAGTTTCAAGGACGCTATTCATATAACACATCTTTTTTACAAATGTATCTATATGGCTATGTATTTTATTAGATGTAATTATTATAGTTTTTAATTCTCTACAGACGATATTGTTAGATATCCAGATACTTTCTTAAGTATGATGTAATTTTTTTAGACCACCACTCTTAATCTTCTTCAATAATGCCACTATAAAAAAAATAAATAATTGCCATAAAATTTAGAGATTGTTATTTTTAGATAATCAATTAAATTTGTCATCATGTATGTTATATTCACGTTTTCAATTATTGGATTATTATTTTAAACATAATGATATAATAATCTCATATTTTTATAATTAATAAATTAGATTATTTTAGTTTATTTAATTGTTTATATATTAAAAAGATAAAAAAATCATATTAAATATATTAATGATAATGATTCTTTTATAACAATTGTTATATTCTTTTCAAATATCTATTTTCTTATGTTAATCGGAAAGCATAATTTATAGAAATAATAATTTTATTTAATTTGGAATTTAAAATTTTATAGTAATATTAAATAATAATATTATTAAATTTAAAATTAAATATATTATTTTAATTGAAGTTCTTTGCTTACTCAAATTTTATTTTATTTCTATTTAAATTAAAACTAATGTCAATCCACTCAAAAAAGAATACAAAATAAGAAGAAAACAACATCTACAAAATATGTAAAGTAAGTGTGGTTCTTGAGAATGTTAAAGGGCTAAAGTTGTGAGCTTTCAAGATTTGTGTTAATGGTG
>CANYLF012287737.1:0-11693 GCA_948193215.1 Bocquillonia castaneifolia
TCATCCACCTCATGCATGTGAATTCAAATACTCACACGCGGTTAGTAGTTTTTATCTTCTGCTTCAACCCTCATTATAGCAAGGACATTTTGGTCCCATGGTTAACATCTATAAAACGTGGCACTATATTACAGGTGAATGCTTCTGAAAGTCTTTCAGCGGAGACGACACCGTTTTTTGACTATCCAACCGACACTGATATATTTCCATTTATAAATTTTTTTCCTATTTTGTTATTAGTATTATTTTTTAAAGCATTCCCTCCTTCTATGCTTTGTGTTGCCACTTTAAATAAGTCAATCAATTCATTATCAGATGCAAATAACACAATATTAAAGAGTCTTCTCTTCTTCTCTTCTCCAATATATTTATATTTCTCTCTTTTCTTCTTCACATATTCTTTAACCATATAACTATACATTTTATACAAATATTATTATCTTCTGCATATTATTGTACAATTAAGCTTATTATAAATTAATTTCATTATGGTTGCTATAGTACTACATTGGCAACTATTACTTCTATGTGGTGTATTTTCCAGCTTCCTTATTGCAAATGCTGAGGACCCTTATAGATTTTTCGACTGGAATGTTACTTATGGTGACATTTATCCACTAGGCGTAAAGCAACAGGTATCAATATATGCATTTCTAAATAATTTGATCAATTTGTGTGTACATATTATATATTCTTAGTATTATTGTTAATTAGTTTGGTCCAAAAATGATGTTTTTAGCTTCTTGGTACCTTGTAATATTGCAGGGAATTCTTATCAATGGACAATTTCCAGGGCCTGATATTTATTCTGTCACAAACAACAATCTCATTATAAATGTACACAACAGCTTGCCTGAGCCTTTTCTCATTTCGTGGTGAGTAGTTTAATCTTTTAGTTTTTCTTTTCTCTGAATAATATAATGGAACTTTTATATATATATATATATAGGTATAAATTCAAAATAAGATTAAAAGATTTTAATCTCAACTTATATATATTTATACCAGTCAATTATAAAGATATTTTCAATTAATTTAATAAAATTTATACAGTAATAAAATCTATAATATTGTAATAATGTGACTGCTTAGAGGTTTTAGTATACTAGTAATATTTTTAATGTTTTGGTGAAGAGGAATGTTCATGCATAGATGATAATGGTGTAATTAATGGTCAATCACTATCATGCTTCTGTGTCTAAAATTGTATATTTTCAAGTGGCTTCATAATTATAATGATGCGTCTCCTATTACTAGTTCAGGTTTACACGGTTTGCCAACTAATTAAACGCACTTACTACATTGTGTTACCTTATAGGGTTTGGCAATTAAAGTCAAGAATTCTCATATTACTAAATTAATACTATATGTTTTTGTAATTAGAAGTCATGAACACTTGTGCTTTACGTTGCTCTCTCAGAAATTCTGTGTGAACATGAAAAATGGCCCCGCCAGCCAGCTCGAGCATTTAGATGGAGATACATTACATAACATGTTGAATTTATGACTGCATAATCGACTATTTTATAATTAGTACACTTATTGAATTAAGAATATATTAAATATTATAGAAGTATTGATCTATTGATATGGAAAATACAATATTAATAAATTTAAATAAAAATACATATAAAATACACGAAAACTCTTTAAATATATGATTAAATGTTTAATTTTTTATTTAATTAGTGCTTATTTAAAAGATTCATGCTCTATAAGAAATTATAATACAACTTCTATCCTACTAATAATTAAATTTAGTTTACTTATTTTTTTATATATTTAAATTTTGATTATAATATTCTATCTGATAATTAATAATTACTAATAATTTTATTATGATGTATTCATTAATTAACAATAGAAATATTAATTATATCACTTGGAACAGAACTAATGTATCAAAAGATTATTAATGAAAAGAATTATTAATTTATTAAATATCACACGCACATGATTGTTAAATTGCTCATAAAAGTACGATGTATTAAATTTCATGAGAAAGTTTCAAGTTTTAATTTTGTTATGAAATAAGAAAAAATAAAGTTATATATCGTGACATTCAAGCTAATTTGATTTCTAATATATATTCTCATATAAATCAGTTTTATGTAAATATAAAATTAATAGACTAATTAAAAACAAACAAAACTAAAGAATTAATTAAAAAGAAGGAATGAAGTCAGATTTGACAACTTTAATTTTTTTTTTTTGGAAGGATTTGACACCTTTAATTTAATTTAAGCAAAAACAATGATGGTGGATTTGAATAGAACGGGGCCCTCGTGAGAGAATTAAATCCAACATTCTAGTTGTACATGTAATGTTTAGTTGCTTGCCTTTGTGCTTTTTAGTTTAGTTGTTGCTTTGCTTGTTGGGAGGGTAGTTACTGTGCATATCATCATACAACTGTAAAGTGCTATTGAACCCAATTTTTTGACCTTGTACTTTTTCTTGTTCAAGAATGTGATTGGCTATGGGGCTGTGCAAAAATCTGGACTGGACCGAAAACCAAACTGGACTGGTAAATTTCGGTCTGATTCGGTTTAAAGGTTTCAAAATTTTTAAAATTTTGGTTCGGTTCGGATTTCAATATTTGATAAAAAACCGGACCGAATCGAAGACCGACCGAATCTTAGAATAAAAACCCGATCGACCCATCCAAATCATCTAGACCGAACCGAACCGAATTAATTCGGTTTTGCTCCTTCGGATTTCATTTCGGTCCGGTTTCAAAATTCATTAGAAGTTCGGTTCGGTTCGGTCCGGGTTGGACTGAATGCACACCCCTAATTGGCTACTCTCTTGTCACGAGTCAATGGTTATGTTTTTTTACTTCTTTTTTCGTTAATTTGGTTCAAGTTTTCTAGGTAAATTTCAAGACTTTGAATTGATAAACACGGGTAATTCTTTACTTAGCACCTAGTTCAATAGGTTATCATTAGAGAAAAGGGTCTAAAAATTGAAATTCCTAAAATAAAATAAAAGCAAAAAATTAAGGACAATGGATGCAGAAGTCTTTTACTTATTAAGAATTAAAGAGATTATTGACTTTGACATTTCTTACTAGATCTCACCTATTTGTAATAAAATAATTAATGACACACAATTTGCAAGCATTTCTAGAAGTCTATATATACATGTGTTATTTAATCCAGGCAGGGAAGATTCAAATTCAGATTACAGACGCCTGCACTTATGTTATTGATACACTGGAACATTACATGATGTTGCAGGAATGGGCTTCAGCAGAGGAAAAATTCATATCAAGATGGAGTATATGGAACAACTTGTCCAATCCCTCCAGGGAAGAACTTCACTTACATCTTACAAGTGAAAGATCAAATTGGCAGCTTCTTCTACTTCCCATCTCTTGCCTTCCACAAGGCAGCCGGTGGCTTCGGGGGCATCAGAATCCTTAGCAGGCCTTTAATTCCCGTCCCCTTCGCTGATCCGGCGGGGGATTTCACTGTTCTCATCGGAGATTGGTATAAAACCAACCACACGGTAATTAACATATCCATCTAATTAATTATATATAAATCAATAATTTCTTATGATCTGGACCATATTATAAGATGACATTGACAAATTATAACAATGTGACAACTTATTTCAGAAATTGAAGGCCATTTTAGATCGTGGTCACAGGCTTCCTCTCCCTGATGGAATTTTGATCAATGGCCGAGGACCCAATGCTACATATATCACAATGGAACCAGGTAATTAATTATTCAACTCTTAAGGACAGTTAACCTAGCTAGCTATGTACTTAATAATTCATGTATAACATGTCTTAAAAACTTGCAGGGAAAACATACAGGCTCAGGATATCTAATGTCGGGCTTCAAAATTCACTCAATTTTCGCATTCAAGGGCATAAAATGAAGCTGGTTGAAGTTGAAGGAACCCACACGGTCCAAACAACCTATTCTTCATTGGATGTTCATGTTGGTCAATCCTACTCAGTGTTAGTCACGGCTGATCAGCCAGCTCAAGACTATTACATTGCTGTCTCCACTCGGTTCACCAACAAGGTCCTTACCACCACCGCCATTCTTCACTACAGCAACTCCGCCAAGAAAGTCTCCGGCCCAATTCCCGGCGGACCGACCACCGAGATTGACTGGTCTCTTAATCAAGCTCGCTCTATTAGGTACTTTTTTTTTTTTTACCTCAGGAATTAATATTATAATTTTGACAAGGATATATAGGACTAACATATATAAGATGGATTGTTTAAATGCCAGGACAAACCTTACAGCGAGTGGACCGAGACCGAATCCACAAGGATCGTACCACTATGGACTAATAAACATTAGCAGAACAATCAAGCTGGAGAGCTCAGCTGCTCAAATAAATGGCAAGCAAAGATATGCAGTTAACAGCGTGTCATTTGTCCCTGCTGATACACCTCTCAAGCTTGCTGATTATTTCAACATCAGTGGAGTTTTCCGTGTCGGAAGCATTTCGGATAATCCCCCACGCAAGAAGATGTACGTTGACACTTCTGTAATGGGGGCTGATTTTAGAGCTTTTGTTGAGATAGTGTTTCAGAATCATGAGAACATCGTTCAGAGCTGGCACCTCGACGGATACTCCTTCTGGGTCGTCGGGTATTAATCGCGTAATCTCTCAAGCAATTGTATGTATAATTAATTAATTCTGATCAGCAAATTTGCTTTTGAATTATGCAGGATGGATGGAGGAGTGTGGACACCAGCTACTCGTGATCAGTATAATCTTAGAGATGCAGTTTCACGTTGCACCACACAGGTTCGAATTCGATCCTCATTTTCCAAAGTTTTAGGCCATGTTCGAATCGAGGGAATTAAAAGTGAATGGATTTTTTTTAAAAAAAAAAAACTTTAAAATGATGGACTTTAAGCAATTAAAATTTATATGTCAAACGAGAGATTAGTATAAATCAATAAATTTTATAACATCTAGCTTTTAAAATCCTTCAATCCAAGGCTAATTAAGGATTTCTTCAGAAGTGCATATTTACGTACCAAATTCATAAGGATTATTTTCTTTGGTGTTTTAACATGAAGTTCTGGATTTTAACTTTAATTTAACTTTATCGAAAATGCAATACATGCATATATACACTATCAATGAATTTTTACTTATCAGTATTTAGTACCCAAAGATTAATTATGGGGTTCAATCCAAATTGAATTAGATTCTAACTGATAAATATAATAAATACACTGCTAATAAATATAAGAGAAAAGGCAACTGATATTGTTGATGATGTTACATTGCAGGTGTATCCAAAGTCATGGACTGCTATTTATATAGCACTTGATAATGTAGGAATGTGGAACATAAGGACTGAATTTTGGGCAAGGCAATATTTGGGTCAACAATTTTATTTGCGTGTTTACTCACCTGTAAAGTCTGTCAGAGATGAATATCCCATTCCGGCCAATGCTCTTCTCTGTGGCAGGGCTGCTTCCAAATCTACAAGGCCTTTATAACCAAGCTGGCAATTAAGTTTGTACAACTTTGTATGACCCTATCTCAGGGTCTCATTCTTTTCTATTTAAAAAAAATGTATTTTGGTTTTTTAAATAATGTAGAATTCTTTCTTTTTTTTTTTTTCCTGTGGGCTTGATAGGTGACGAAATTATGCATTTTGCTCTTAATTAATAATAAGAAAATTTTTGAACACAGGATCAAATTAGCCCCCAAACTTATAAAAAAGGATCAAATTACTATCATTTCATGTTTACGGATCAATTAAACCCATAATTTTGCATTTTAAGATCAAATAAGTTAAAAATTTTATTTATCATTTTACAAAAATCATTAAAAATTCATTTTATTAATTTTTCACCTATTTTTTTTATATATGATTTAAAAAAATCTAAAATATATTTTGATTTTGTTTCATAAATTTATGTCCAATACATTATTTGTTTTATTTTTTGAATGGAAATAATTAAATAAAATTATAAAAATATATAACACATGAGAGTGATACTAATTTTTTGTGCAAAAATCTTAAATAATATTTCAATTTATTGAGATATTCATCAATGGATTTTGGTTTATTTATTTTTCAGTAGTTGGTCAATAATATTATTTCCAATTAATTCTTTTGATCAATGAAATAATTGTTGGTTCCGCTAAAAGTCTCTAGAGGGAAGGAGTCAATTGAGTATTAAAAATTATTTGGATTTTAAAGTGGAAATACAAAAATTTAGGATAACCAGTTTTTAAGCTACTCCCAAAAACCATTTTTATATTTATAATTTTTATCTTTTATATTGAAAATGAAAATAGGAAGCAACTACTAATAAATAATAATCATAAACAAGATTAATAGAGTTCAGATATAAAAATATGTTTTAGATTATTATTTTTTTTGGTAAAAACACCAAAAAAAGACAAATTCAATTCAAAAAATCAAGAAATGATCTGTATACCACCGGGACGAACCCAGAAAACAAACAAAGGGAACAACTCTAAATACACTTAAGTTTCTCTAGCATATTATGTGTACGATAATTACCCTTATAATCTTGGTATCTATACTGCACTACACATGCAATTTGCCTTGAGATAGAAATAAAGTTGGGCATTTGCTGTTTAAAAACACAGCTGTTGTGAGCCTTCCAAATGCTATAGACACAAACAAATAAAACTAGTTTTCTGTAAACAGCCAAACCACTTTTACTCCTTACTCTTGAAGTGAACAAGCTAATAAGCCTTCTCCTGCAAGGAATGCGTGAGGAAAAACACCCTATCCCAGCAAAGATAGCCCAAATCTGTTACTATAAGCACGCTGAAATAAACAGCGGTCTAAAGTTTCAATAGCCTGAGAACATACAGCACAAGTAGCATTGGGTACAATCTTCCATTTAAACAATTTATCCATAGTTAACAGTTTACCTTGTAAAGCTAGCCATAAGATAAAACTGTATCTAGGAATGGCTTTCTTGAACCAAACCAGATGGTACCAATCAACAACCAAGAACTGAGGTTGAAAACATTTCTAGACCATTTTTATAAAGAACCTTTGACTATTTTGCCACCAAATATGGTCTTCCTGATCAATCAACTTATAAGTTCTAATAGCTGACCATAATTGTTATAAATCTGCATTACTGGAGTCTGGCAACCTCCATCTGCCATCTTGCCATTTATCTCTGACTTTCAAACTTTTATGAAATCCCAGATCTTCAAAATTAATATGAGGCTTGATGTTAACTAAGGACTGCCCATTGAGCTAAGGATCAGATGAAAAGAAAAATTTCGTACCATTTCCTAACTTATAAAAGAAATACTGTTGGATAGCTGGCATGAGTTTCAATAGATCCTTCGATATCCAACTAGCATTTGGAGAAGGATTGACCCTCCAGAAACAATTATCTTTTAATCTATTTTCTTGCACCCAGCTGTTCCAGAGAGTTGGAGCTTGCTGTAAAACATTCCAGATAAGCTTACATAGAGCTGCCCGGTTCCAAAGATGCACAGGTTTAACATTGAGGCCTCCAGCTTGCTTAGGCCAACATACTGTATGCCAAGCTACTAGACTATTGGAATAGTCTGCAGCACTACCAGACCATAAAAAATTTCTACACATTTTCTCAATCAAAACAGCAGCCTTTTTTGGCAAAAGAATAACACTAGCCCAATATATATGAAAGCTTATCAAGATAGAGTGCAAGAGTTACAAACGGCTAGCTTATGATAAGGTTTTAGTATTTCAAAGTGAAATTTTGACCTGAAGCTTTGCAAGTAGAGGCTGACAATCCTCTACTGTGAGTCTACTAGTTATAAGGGGTATCCTAGATATCTGACTAGAAAATGACCTTCTTGAAACTGTGAGTCTGGGAGGATTTTCATTTTGGCAGCATTAAACACCCCAACAAAATATATATGACTCTTATTAGGATTCATTACAAGTCTAGAAACATCTTTAAAATTATTCAGAACTAAACATAAATTCTTGACAGAATGAGGATCGCCATTACATAAGAGGAACAAGTCATCTACAAAAATAATGTGAGAAAGCTTGAGTTTTTTACAATTCGACATACTCTTAAAGCTTAATTCTTGAGAGGAATTCCATACATAGCATAAAGAGAATGTCTGAGCCCCTTTTTAGTTGCAAATAAACGACCCTGAGAACCCTTCCAAGCGATGGAGAAAGTAGTTGTAGAAACACACTCCATAACTATCTTTACAAAGTGATCAGGAAATTTCAATCCCAGCAGAACTTCTTTCAAGAAATCCTAGTGCACCGAGTCATATGCTTTTTGAAGGTCCACCTTTAAAGCACATCTAGCGAGAGCTTTATGTAAGTGATAGCAGTGAACCAACCCATGAGCTAAAGCTATGTTCTCACTGATATTCCTTCCAGGGATGAAAGCAGATTGATTAGGAGCAATAATCCTCTATAAAATTGGTCCAAGTCTGTTAGTCACAATCTTCATAATCAACTTGTAAAGGACAGTACAGCAGGCTATAGGCCTAAATTCATTAACACTTCCAACATTTGGCACCTTTAGAATCACAGTTATTGAAGTGATGTTTAACTGATTTAATAACTTCCCAGACCTGAAAAATTCCTGGACAAAAACCATCAATGACCTGAAAAATTCTCAGATCTATTTTGATGATTTCCTAAGCAGCTTTGAAAAAATAATTATTATAAAATCGATGCCAAGGGCCTTATTAGAGCCTATGGAGAACAAACATTCCTTAACCTCCTGCTCAGAAACATCTGCTAAAAGATTCTGCCCTTCTTCTGTAGAAACACATAATCCATATTAAAGAATAGAAGGATCCAGATGCTTCCTGAAGTTATGAACAGCCCCTAGAAGTCCTCTGTAAAACTCAATAAAAGCTGTATGAATAACTTTATCAGTGAAGATAAGATTACCATCTTTATCATTAATTTGAGTGACCATATTCTGCACCCTCCTCTTCTTAACAGCATTATGAAAAAATTTGGTGTTGTCATTACCCAAATTTATCCACTGGATCCTTGATTTCTGCTTGTAGAAACTTTCTTCAATAGATAACAACCTTCGAAGCTCAATAGTCATAGCTCTTTCCTCAAACTGTAACCATTCATCATTTAGAGAAAGCTGAAGTTGAGTCTGAAGTTCTGCAACTCTGGTTTTTTGAACCTACAATTGACTAGAAATATCAGTAAAAATTGACTGATTTAACAGCTTTAGTCTGGCTTTAACATGTGAAAGCTTCTGAATTATAGAATAAGCCCTGTAACCCACATCAATCTTACTCCACTCTGCATAAGTTATTGAGAGGAAATCACTATGATGTGACCAAAAATTAAAGAATTTACAACGTTTCCTGCCATAATTTTGATTATGTACAAACTTAATAAGAACAGGAGAATGATCAGATAAGATGGGGGGGTAGATTAGAAGCAATGACCCATCCATATTATCAACAAACAAAGAGTTAATTAAAGCTCTGTCAAGCATTCTCCAGATTCTGTCCATCCTACACTGATTATTGCTCCATGTATAAAACAAACCAGTAGCCCTAACTTCAAACAAATCATTATTAGAAATAAAATTCTACAATTCATTTATATGATTATCATCTAGGGGAGCACCACTTATTCTTTCATGATCCCCTGAAATGGAGTTAAAATCACCTTGTAATAACTAAGGGAGGGGGTAGTTACTAGCAAAACTACTCAACTCAGGCCATAAAGAACTCCTATCAAAAAAGGAATTTAAACCATATACACAACTCCACAAGAACTCAACATCGTTGTATCTTAGATGACAAGTAATAAATTGCCTATTAATAATAGACATTAGGACAGTGAAGCAGGACTATGCATCACCCATATTCTACTAAAATCAGAATGGTAAAATATTATGACAGTGTCCATTGCAAATTTACTAAAACTGCGATGAGTTCGACGTAGTTTTGTGACCAATGCTAAAATATTATGATATTTGCCTCGGACGTGAATAGGCCGTTACAGATTTGGTCCCAAATTTTTGGCGGGACCATCGTGCCAATATTTCTCCATAATTTGTGATGGGTGACGCGATTCTGTCATAAATCTACATTGGATAGAAGCAGTCGATGTAGATTTGGCGGCAGAAATTTATGAATTTTCTTTGACATTCTGCGACAGGATGGTCATCTTCTGTGACAGCCTTTTCGTCACAAAATGTTGGAATACAAAACGATAGTTAAGGTTTCTTTGAGATTTTGCGACAGCTTATTCATATTCGGTGACAGTTTTTTCATCGTAAAAAGTTGGAATACGATACGACGTCTAGAATTTTTGAATATCTGTGACGGCTTTATCATCTTTTGCGATGAGCTGTTCATCACAAAAATTCAAACTATATTTACGACAGTTTTCTCTCCCCATTTCATTTCTCATTTGTTCCCTCCCTCTTATTTTCCTCTCCCCCGCCGCTGTCGCCAACCAGACATCCCACGCCTCTCACCGCCACCAACCAGACCTCCCCCGCCATTCATCGCTGACGTTCAGACCTTCCCCACCTCTCATCGCCTCCAACAGCAAGAACAAATGAGTGCGCCACCGTTTCCTTCTCTAGTTGATGGCACCGCTGCTTCTTCCCTCTTATCCAGACGTTGATGGAGCCGGCGAACAGGTAAGTAATTAATTTTTTCTGTTTTTATATATTGTTGTTAGATTTTCTTAGGGTATATTTGAATATTGTCTAATGATTTGAATATATTTGTTGGAATTGTTAGGGTAAAAAATTGTTAAATAAATATTGGTTTTAATCTAATTTTTAATAATAATATTATTATTATTCTATTTTTTTAAAATAATATTCTGTTTTATTATTATTATTATATTTTGTTTTAAAATATTATTATTATAATATTCTGTTTTTTAAAAAATAATATTCTATTTTAAAAAAAAATTATAGAAATTTGATTGTAATGAATTAAAATAATTTAGGTCAATTTTAGATAAAAAAAATAATTATTAGTTAGGGTAAAAATTATTGAATAATTGTTTTTAATCTAATTTTTAAAAATATTATTATTATTATTCTGTTTTTAAAATAATAATAATATTCTGTTTTATTATTATTATATTCTGTTTTAAACTATTATTATTATTATTATATTCTATTTTTAAAATATTAATATTCTATTTTTAAAAAAATTATAGAAATTTGATTGTAATGAATTAAAATAATTTAGGTCTATTTTAGATAAAAAAAATAATTATTAGTTAGGGCAAAAATTGTTGAATAATTGTTTTTAATCTAATTTTTAAAATTATTATATTATTATTCTGTTTTTTAAAATAATAATAATAATATTCTCTTTTATTATTATTATTATATTCTATTTTAAAATATTATTATTATTATATTCTGTTTTTAAAACATTAATATTCTATTTTTAAAAAAAATTATAGAAATTTGATTGTAATGAATTAAAATAATTTAGGTTGAGTTTAGATAAAAAAAATAATTATTAGTTTGAATTTAGATAAAGAAATTTATTTTTAAGGTTGATTTTAATTTAAAAATAATTATTAGGTTGAATTTATGTAAAATAATTAATGTTTTAGGATGATTTTAGATTAAAAATAATTTTTAGGTTGAATTTAGGTGAGATAATTAAATTAATTTATTTTCTTATAATATAAACATAAATTTCTGTTTTCTATAAAATTCTCTTTTTATTTTTTTTGG